>CAIGRL010209790.1:0-10072 GCA_903798325.1 Fraxinus xanthoxyloides | reverse complement strand
TGATTATTTGTTAAGGAGTGTTGTTGATGATCAACATCTTTGAATTTTTTTTTTTCACATGCTTTTGAAATTTATATGAGAGAATCTGGGTATGACTTCGTGTTGTGTGAAAATTTCCCATTAAATTTTTCATTCTTGCTGCATCTAAATTTGCATGTGCAACTTTGATCGTACTAAAGCTATGTGACAAAGATTTTTTTGTTGGATTGAGGCTACTTAATTTTAAATTACATTGTTAGCCATTAATCAAGTAAAAGCTGGTAGCTTTACCAATTGTTTATGCTTTGTTTCCTGTTTACTACAGTGGGAGTTAGTAGTTTTTTGATTTGGTTGCAGTCCAAATAAGGCTTTAGGATTTTTTTACTAGTTCCCTTCTCTAGAGAATCAATTTTTAGTATTTACTCCTGAAAACTTGATGATTACTTTGTTTTGTTGAGAATAAATTAGTCTTGAATACCCTAATTTCTTAAAATTTGATGTTNAATTTCCCATTAAATTTTTCATTCTTGCTGCATCTAAATTTGCATGTGCAACTTTGATCGTACTAAAGCTATGTGACAAAGATTTTTTTGTTGGATTGAGGCTACTTAATTTTAAATTACATTGTTAGCCATTAATCAAGTAAAAGCTGGTAGCTTTACCAATTGTTTATGCTTTGTTTCCTGTTTACTACAGTGGGAGTTAGTAGTTTTTTGATTTGGTTGCAGTCCAAATAAGGCTTTAGGATTTTTTTACTAGTTCCCTTCTCTAGAGAATCAATTTTTAGTATTTACTCCTGAAAACTTGATGATTACTTTGTTTTGTTGAGAATAAATTAGTCTTGAATACCCTAATTTCTTAAAATTTGATGTTACATAGGTAGACTTGGAGTTAGTAATGGCAAGTTCAGATCTTGATTCTGAAATATTTTTGAAGCAGTTTTACATCCCAGATTATATATTTGTGCCGAACTCCACGGCCAATTGTTTGCCTACTATACCTGAATGCCCTGTTCTGGTATTCATCAATTCTAAAAGTGGTGGTCAATTAGGTGGAGATCTTCTAATCACTTACCGCTCAGTACTGAACAAAAACCAGGTGAAATTGCCATTCCTTTTGCTTTATCTTGCATAATTATATGGATTCCAAGTTAATTGTCCCATCTGGTTCTGCAAGGTATTTTACTTTAGAAAGCTATTGATTTTCAATAATATGTAGTAAACTTGTTTACTTGTGCACTGATCTTAATGAATTTCAGGTTTTTGATTTAGGAGAAGAGGCTCCTGAAAATGTGCTACGTAAGCTTTATCTCAATCTGGAAAGGCTCAAGCATAATGCGGATAAATTGGCTACTAAACTCGAGGAGCACTTGAAAATGATTGTAAGTCGAGTTACAAGGAATGCGCGGCCTTTTCCCTTTTATTTTTCAGAATTTGCGTAGTTATACCATTTGATATCCTTCACTTTTAGTATTTCTCATATAACATTTGATATCCTTCACTTTCAGTATTTCTCATATAACATTTGACATGAATGTTATTTATAGGTTGCAGGTGGAGATGGCACAGCTGGCTGGCTTCTTGGGGTTGTTTCTGATCTCAAATTGTCTCAGCCACCACCTATTGCTACAGTTCCTCTTGGAACTGGAAATAACCTTCCATTTGCATTTGGCTGGGTATGCAAATTTTGTTTGGCTATTGGCCCCAGATGATGCAATTAATGCCTATTTTTCATCTTTTTAGTGATATTTCGTGGTAAATTTACTTTGCAAATGAAATGTTTTCTATTAATATGCAGTATGACTATCATCTATTAGCTTGCTTGTAGTATAACAGTTCACAGATTTTTACAAACGTTATTTGAACCAATACATATTTGCCTAATAATGAACTAACCATCTATTGGTCGAAATTTCCTCACAACTGGCAGTTTCTCTAGATCATTTGTGCATTAAATTTAGGATTTCCTGGTTTATGATTTTCCTTATGCATGAATCATTCACTGTCTTTGTCTTACTTTGTCAATTGCAGGGAAAGAAAAATCCAGGAACTGATCGTAATTCCGTTCTCTCATTCTTGGATGAAGTACAGAGAGCGAAAGAAATGAAGATAGATAGGTCTGTTACCAATATTATTTTAGTCCCGCATTATGTGACTAGTTTTTTGTGTGAACTACCCTAATAATAATTGTTTCACCAGACAATTCATTGTTGTCCTAGAAAACATTTTGGCAGTTGTAAGTTTGTGATGTAGAATGTCACAAGAACGAATTATGGAGAGAGAGAGAGAACAAGAAAATGGGAGGAAAATATATGATTCTGATTCACTAGTAATGAAGTTGTGTTCGAAATGAAAAACCCAAGTCCTCTTCTATAGAAAATAGACTTGAACTCCAAGAGAACTTCTAATCCATAACAATGAATAGAATAAAATACATATCTGAACAGAGCAAAATAAAAATCCTATCTGATAAAATGATGAAGTGCCTGTTTGGGCTCCATTTTTTTTAAGAACTCATTTTCATCTACACATCCTTCCATAAAATGATTTTACACATATACCCAGAAATTTTTCTTATTTTTTAATCACATATTCTTAAAAAAATACTATTTTAAAGCACATTTTAACCCAAAAATGGGTCAAACAGGGGCAAAATCTAATCTAAATGAAAGTCTACTATTCTAAATGTTTCGTCTTGAGTAGACTTTTAGTAGTTTTAATAAGGTTGATAGTCATGTATATACCATATCAGATCTGGTTTACAGAATGTGACACGAGCTGGTGGTTTCCTTCCTGATGTAGGTACGGGAAAGTGGCTTATAAAACTCTTCGGATTATATTGGAAAATCTCTTTGAAACAAAATACTAATTGAAAACCTTGATCAACCCTTGGTTTCCATCCTTTTTCATATCTTTTGCCACACAATTAGTTGTCATCGATACAATTATTGGGTTCATCTGCTAACGAAAACCAATACATTGATGTGTTTATGCTTTGTATTTTCTACAAAATTAATGCATCTAACATTCAAAGTTCTCATGTTGTTTGATGTCACTAAACTCCATGAACTATGCCCACTGTTCTTATCATCGTTATATATTTATATCTTCTTATTGGCTTCCCTATTTACTCAGTAAAATCTAACACTAAGGAACTACTTGTAAAATGATCACAATCTCTTTGCATCATTGGTTAAATTTTTATCTATCTTTAGTTATGAATGAATATATATAACACATGATAGAATTTGCTTTCTTCACAAAACACAATAACAGGTTTGATGTTAAAATTGAAATTGTAAATATACAACCTCGCTTGCTGTCAACCAAATGAATTTTCTTTAGTCATGAGAGGGTTCATTCATTCCTTTAGTCATTAAACTACCTGCTTTATAATAAGTTTAGTATAAGCTGTTGGACACTAGAATCACTTCTCATTGATGGTTCTTGGAGCCTGATGAAATGTCAGTTAAGAGTACTGCATTGAATTACTTACTGTAAAGTTAGAACTCTTCAATTACTGAGTGCAAACTTTTTGTTATAATCCAGCTGGCACATTCTCATGAGGATGAAATTGCCGAAAGACAGTTCTTGTGATCCAATCGCCCCACTGGAGTTGCCACATTCATTGCATGCATTTCATCGGGTATCTTCAACGGATGATCTTAATGTGGTAAGATGATGTTTCCCCCTTAGTTTCATTTACCTTTCCTTGCACACTCGAATATCCCTCGAATGTTGTACTTCATATTTCATCTTAGCAAGTTCTTCCTCTCGTCCCAAGGCCCAAATTGGCAGATGCTCTGAGTTTGAACACGCTGTTTCTTAAAATTTAGTAAAATTGTATATTCTGCTATTGACGAAAATGACTTTCAGTAGGAAGGACTTCCAATAGATTATTTAGTTCTACTGGGTAAGCAAAGGCACTAAGAGTTAAAATTTAGATCCTGCATTCTTCTTGAATGGCGCAGTTGATAATCTACTACAATTTAGTTAAGAATCCTAGAAAAATCATGGAATGCTTACAACTCTTAAGCATTTTGACTTCTGTTCTCCATGTGCAGTTCCAATAGTGTAGGAAATATGTAAGTTCAGGAAGATTTATGATGAGAACCACGTAGCAATAATTACTACGCAATCCCGCAAAAGATTGACGATCCCAAGAAAGCCCAAAGAATAATCTGGTTTAGAGTTTGAACCAAGCAACCAAACAATTTGATTACACAAAGCGTGATCCACACTCGATGTTGAACGTCACAAGATTAACTTGATAAGTTCGCAAAGTTCTAAGAAGAACAAGATTTGAAAGCAAAATAGCATCTCAATCTATTCTCAATAAGCTTGTCTTCATACAATGAAAAAAGATCTAGTTTGTATGGAAACTCTAAAAACCTAGTTAAGACGTAAATAAATTCCTAAAAGATTACAAATATATCAAATATAGTGTTTTAATGCAATTAGGAAATTTTCGCAAAAAAGGAAAATTTTACCCCGAAAATATACTATTCGGTCGCATAGTACATTTCAATGCAGTCGCATAGTTCATCGTTCAGCCTTCAATTTTACCTCGGCAGATAGGTATGCGGTTGCATGCATTTTACACTATGCGACCGCATAATGTTAAAAATGACGCCCCTTTTTTTCTTGTGCAGAATTACGTGATGATTCTGGATTGTACTCATGGGCAAAAATTCGACACACGAGCTAAAAGTTATGCATATTTTCATCCACATTGCTCGTTTGCTACTTGAACCTAGTTGATCCATTTGATTTTTTCTTCCGAGCCCATCATGATACTTGTTCCTTGACTTGTTAACTTTAACACTTGGTCCACCATAGTTTGAGTAAGCAATCTCATCGCCTCTTTCACCCTCTTTGCCCTCCAGCATGTCATCGGGACTCATTCGATAATCAATGGGTCTCGTCCTGGGCTCGGTTTCGTCGGGCTCGACTCCTGGATTAAATCAATTTAACTCATTGCAGTTGGGTTCAAAGATTTTTATTTATGAATGACATCTTGAATAAGAAGATGAAGCCACACCTAACATTTCTGACATATATATATACAAAGCTGATGATGCCGAAGTGCTGTGATTTCTCTAGTTGCTCATGTTGTCTGAATGACTTGAAACTAGATCTTGACCAGAGACAATCTTGACTAGAGAGAGATAATACTGTAACTAGGAATGCAATTATTCTCATTGACGCTTATGGGTGATGGTCACCAGTGCTGCTAAATATAATAAAGCAATACGAGACTTAAATTTGTCTTTTTTTATTTGAAAAGTCAAACCCAATCCTTTTCTCAAGTCTTAGAAGAAATGCTTCTAATGCTTTATTATTTTTTTGTTTGACTTTTTTGCAGGAAGGTAGAATCACATTTCGTGGAGGATTTTGGAATTACTTCAGCATGGGTGAGTCTATAATTGCTTAATAGTAGCCAACATGAAGCCTTAAATCGCTATTTTTGTTGGTGAAATTTGTAACCATCTCAAATCTGTGATCGTGATAGAACTGCATACGTCTTTTTGCATAATTAAAATGTTGTGAATTTCGTAAAACTTTTGGAGTAACAGCAGCAGCCCTTCCAGATGATATGCTCGCAAAAATTCAGCAAAATTTAAAGCTAATCTGAGCTGTACAGTCCAATGTGTATGAAAATTGTACAAAACTGTTTTGTTTCCATTATGATTGAATCAATTATGTAAAATATGCATCATTCTTTTGTTTTTTCCTTTTTCACTCTGCAGAATCATGATTCTTAATTCATAGCAGTAATTATCTTACTTCATGCACACTTATGGGGAAAGCATATTACTTGGTTATCTTGACTTATCTAGTAGAATTCTATTTTAGGGACTGAAACCATGGAAATTCAAAGCTCAGTACTATGCAAAATAGCACAAAATCATGGAAGAGAAATAAGAGAGGAGCAAAGACACGTGAATAAGAGAGAGTGGATCATATTTATCTTATTTTTATTCTGGAGAAAGAACATAAAGACACAAGGCTAGTTAGAGTGCTTAACAAAGTATAACTAGTAAATTTTTAATTCCCCTTCATCTATTAACTAGTACATTTGACCCTCAAACTACCCAATGAGTTGCCCGACAAATTTACTAACTGTTATAACTCTTAATGTATGAAGTGTGAACCACCTTCTCTAATAATTCTTCTTGAACGAAATGGCAATCCACCATATATTATATCCTTCCACAGAAATGCTGGATCAGATGAAGCATGGAAAGCTGCTTGATCGTCGAAGAACAAATCCATAGTTTGTTTGCGAAATCCAATTTCCTCTGTAGTTCTGTATTAAGTGAAACATACTTTTGTACTCATGTTTAGCATCAGTTCTTGCGATGGTGCCTGCACCACCACAAACAACAACAACAAGAATATAGCCATATTTACAAAAAAATATTTCTATCTGACTACTTACAGCATGGAGAACATTCTATAGCAGTTAAGCTACAAATGATGTCTAATGCCATGAACTTTTTTTTTCTTGTTTCTCATTTTATGTTGTAGGGATGGATGCACAAGTGTCTTACGCGTTCCATTCTGAACGAAAGCTGCATCCAGAAAAATTCAAGAACCAGCTGGTTAATCAGGTAAACATGTCAATTATTCTGTTGATTGGAGCTCCATTTCGTTCAAACCATGAAATTTTTTCCATCTAGAGTTTGTTTGATGCACTGAAACAAATTTATAGTAAATTATGAACTGGTTTTCAATCAGATAAGAAATCCTGTTACTGCAAGCTGATACACTTGTTGATTAGACATGGGTAATATGATGGCATTAGATGCTATTCTGTTCTCTCTGTGCTACATGATGTTTTCATGATAATATTTTGAACTTTTACTTTCATTTATTTTACTTAAATAATGAGAAGTTTGAAAATGCGAACCACAGGATTAACTTTTACAAAAACTTGAGTCACAATAATTTTAGTTAAAAATTATTGATGACACTAAAGACTTTTTCTTCTTGAATAATGTATGGAGGAGAGAAGCTCGAGATTTGGATTATGTCAGTTTAATTGCTAAAATGATCACATATTGGATTGATATTATCAAACGATGGAGGTGATTGTGTGATATGATATCACCTCCTTTCTTCGGGCTCTTCTAGATAAAATGAAAATATTTTTATTTTGCACATATCATGGACAAATCTCTCTTGTAAAGATGCATTTATTTCCTCTTAGAGTACATATGCAAAGCTCGGATGCACGCAAGGATGGTTCTTTGCTCCTCTTGTTCACCCTTCTTCAAAGTAAGTGTACATGTGTGTCCAATTTCAGGGTTACAGTTTACTTCTTGCCCATAAAATAATTGAAAGGTGTTTACTGAAAATTGTCAGTTTTGCTGTACCTGTTTTGAAACTTATCGGCAATGTTTCTGCCATGCATTATTTAGTACTATGTGTTGGATGTACCTCATAACAACACACGAGCATTACACTGTATGTTTATTTTATTTTTTCTTTGCCTGAAATAGCAGTCGTAATGCAGGAATATAGCTCAACTTGCCAAGGTCAAGATCATGAAAAGACATGGTCATTGGCAAGATCTCCATATTCCCCACAGGTAGATCACTTATTTGTTTTGCCTGAATAATGCTCCCCTCTTGCAGTTTCTTCTTCTATTTGTTATTTCATATGGAAGGAAAAGAGAAGCTGAATACAACTATATTTTCTTGTTAAAGAGCTATTTCTAGCCCAATCTAATTTTCTCCGATATTATATTTAGTCCAATCTTTTGATAAATTACATGAAGCCTCTGAAGAATTGTATGTCTGAGATGTTTCCTAGATTTAGCCCTTTTTTGGTCCCCATTATTTCGAAAATATATTTCTCTTTTATTTTCAATAAGATAATATTACAAGCAAACTCAAAACTTTTCTTTATTTTTAATCACACATTCTTCATCAAAATACTATTCCAAAATGCATTTTGGACAAAAATTGAGGCTCAAACAAGCTCTTAGTTTTGAAGGGTCAAAAAGGAGAGGGATAGGCAAGTATACGTTTAGCTGATCTTTTAATAGTGAATGATTGTTTTTCTTCCCCACTTCAGAGACCATCATTGTTAATTAAGGATTCAAATACTGATGTGGGCGCACGTATCAAATGTTTTAGACTTCAGATTTATGTGCAGAGATCTTCTGTTGAGATTTTACAGAGAAAAAGTTTAAATATTTCTAATTCTTGGCATAATTTTTTAAAACTCTTAAATGAAATGTAACTACATAACCATTTATGCTTCCACTCTATTTATCTTGTAGATTCTATTCCTAATTTTGTGTGTTTTGTTCTAACAATGCAGCATCAGGTCCATTGTATGTCTCAACTTACCTAGCTTCTCTGGTGGACTAAATCCTTGGGGAACACCGAATATAAATAAAAGACGTGATGTGCGTGCTCTCTTAAAACACATTCTTCTTTTTTCTTTTTTTTTTTTTTCACTTAAAAGGGAAGGAACTCTTATAATCAATCCATATAACATTGTTTTCTAATATATTTCATGCTTCAACTTGATGTCTAGAGAGACTTGACCCCACCTCTCGTCGATGATGGCCTTCTAGAGATTGTTGGTTTTAAAAATGCTTGGCATGGACTGGTTTTGCTTGCTCCTAACGGTCATGGGACACGTCTTGCGCAGGTTATAGTCAAATAGAAAGCTGGGAGAAACTTGGATTCAGTTAAACCAGTGACCTGAGCTATTTTTGATTTTTTTTGGTTTTCTTCTACTCAGGCACATAGAATACGTTTTGAATTTCACAAGGGTGCGGCTGATCACAACTTCATGAGGGTTGATGGTGAACCATGGAAACAACCCCTTCCTGTGGATGATGACACTGTTGTTGTAGAGATCTCTCATCTCGGCCAAGTGAAGATGCTTGCTACCCATGACTGCAGATCCAAAAGTGTTTTAGACCCCTCATCTCACAACATTCAGGATGCAGATGAAAGGGATAGCGACAATGAAGATGAGTCTGTAGGGGAAGAATGGAGAAAATTCGGGGCAGCAGATACATTCAAGATTCTGGACGAGGTTGACATTTCTCATCTTAGTTAAATCTCTTGAAATTTATTGCATCTTATTTCTTACAGGTTGAAGTTACCAAAAATAACTGAACTTCAACACTCATTAGTTTATATTCTATATACTAGTCTGTTTCACCTCAACCATAAGGTTAATTCACTTGTTGATTTAGACATTTGTGTTAGGCAACATTAAGGCCGTGATGAATTGTAGTGGTTGAATTATCTTGTGGCTAACTGGAATGGACAATTGAAATTTATATATAGAACGTTTGAAAGGTTCATATTGTTGCTTATTTTGGGGATAAAACTTATGAGGTGACATTCTCACGGAACCCAAAGTATAAATATGATATTTCTACTCAACCAGTGGTGATGATCAACCATCCATCTTGGACAATGAATCAAATGATCCGCTGCCACTTAGATGAGTGATCATCAACACCATTGATGAATAACATTACTCTTTGAACTCCGGTGCCTTGTGCGAAACTGCATACTAAACAAAAATAACAAACAATTCTATAGAAATTAATAGCTAATGAAAATTGTACATCATTGCTACATCTTGAGATTCCGAATTATTATTTGTCATTAAATACAGCCTCTATTATGATAACCTGTCTGAACCATTGTCATACAAAAGATCATATTAATTGTGAGATATATTGAGAGAGATTTAACAAACAATAAAGGTTACTTCATAACCCATCATATTGGTATTCCCCCAAGCATTTTGTTACAGGTTCATTAGCTTTCTGAGACTCAGTCCTTTCTTCTCTTTTCTTTTTCTCCCTGAAGGCCATAAACAATAACAGCAAATGTCAATAAACAAATCTGTGGAAGATTTCAACTAGAATGTGAGCGCATAATTCATTTGGTGTACGTTTGGTATGCAGCAATGTACTGGATAATACTATATCCATGGCTTTAACTACTTTTTCTTGTTTAGAGCATGTTTGAGCCCCATTTTTTTCCCCAAAAAATGCATTTTGGAATAGTGATTTGATGAAAAATGTATGTATTAGAATCCCACATTGTTTG
>CAIGRL010209717.1:0-12990 GCA_903798325.1 Fraxinus xanthoxyloides | reverse complement strand
TTAGGCTCAGTCAACTCCAAGACTTTGGGCGTGTTCGGTAGAGATTAAAATCGAATTAAAATTGAAAAATTAGTCGTTATTATTGACTTTTATTAGACGAGTGAGATCCAATAACAGTTATATTTTCAATTTTAATTAATTTTTAATCGATATCAAACGGACTCTTAAATTATCGATCTTCGATTCAATCATGCTGTTAATTCTTGACAAATTTTTATTACATAAAATAATTTGTTGTAATAGCAACTCCAAGAATTAATGCTAGTGTTACATGCCTTCATATAATGGGTGCACTTAATTTTTTTTTATTTTTTTATTTTTTTTGTTACAGTTAACTTTTTGTGCAAGACTACTAAAAACGTTTAGAGGGTGTTTGATATGAATTTAAATTAGATTTTTAGTATATTCTGATATAAATTTTTGAAATGTATGGTTGAAAAGTTGTGAGACCCATTAAAAATGTGATAAATATTAATTTTTTTACTTTGACTTATATTAAAATTAAATTTTAATCCAAAACAAAAAGGCTCTTAATCCTTCAAAATTTTTGTTAGTGCAATTATCAATAATTTGTTCATCAAGTGTCAGGATCTCTACTAGCTATAATCTTAGGATAAAACTCACGACACCAATATACTTTGTTTTTATTGACAAAAGAAAATGAGTTGTTCAGACACGAACATGCATCACAGAATGAGTAAATCGTTCTTTACCTTTGAGAATCGATCAATCAACTCTTGAAATTTCATATCAATACAACATAAAAGAATTTTGTACAAAAGTGATGCAAATATGTCTTCTTTGAGTGTCACATCGTTAACGATCTAGAAGTTTAAGTATTCATGTTGAGAATATAAGGGTCCGTTTGATTGCAAATGTGAAAAATGGGTGAAAATAAAATGTTTTATATAGAATTGATTTGCCTAGAAATTATTTTATTGAGAATTGTAATTAATTGTGTTCGATTGATATAATTTTTCATGAAAAATTTTGAAAGTTTGGTGTAAGTTTGACTTCGTTTTTTATGAAAATTGTCTATTAGAATGATAATATTTTCTACCATTGAATCTAGAATTTATTCCAAATTGCCAAAAAAAATAATCATATCGAATATCATTCGTTTGGCTTTATTTTGCATGAAAATTTTCAATAAAAAGGAATTTTTTTTAACCATTGTGTCTAGAATTTTTTCTAATTGCCAAAAAAAAACTTGGAAAATATTTACCCACCAAAACATCAAGAACTTATTCTCTTCAAAAAATGGAAAGTTGGAAAGTTGGAAAACATTTTTCCTAGAAAAATTTACCTATCAAATACTACAAAAGTTGAAAAATAGACCATGGAAAATGTGTGCTATCAAACGGAGCCTAAATATTGTACTTTCTATAGAAAAGATGATATTTTTGAAAAAAATAATAATAATAATTTGATCCATTGACCATCATTTTATGATTTTTCTTTTTTTTTTAATGCATTTCATTTACCTCATGACATTCACAGTATTTTGATTTTTTTAACTGTAATTCTTTGGAAAAGGGAAAGATAAGTTAATTTTGATCCGACAATGATCTGTCAATTAAATCAATGACCCGATAATCCTGAGCTTCGACCGAATCAATAATCGGCTCGGATCTTATAACTATAAATACAATCATTCATATAAAAAACTTTCAGTTTAAGGAAATTCATTACATATTATTTTACCGAATATACCGTCAGTAGGTTTTACAAATTGTTTCACACGAGCTGTGCTTGATATTTTAGCGGTTTATTTTGATAAAATACGAGCTGTGCTTGTAAAGAAAGTTGTTAACTTTCTTTGCACAAATAGATTAATTCAAGACATAAAAACCGAGCGAGGACAAGCGGCGCTAATTAGTCAAAGTTGGTGGCCAAAATGTCAAAGAAACAAAGTTGGAGACAAAGATGCAATAGAGGTAAAATGTTAGGGATGCAAGAAAAAAACTCACTATGTGATGAACTTCTGTTAATCGGACGCTGGTACGAGATGAACAAGCCTTTGCGAGCAAATTCCCATGTCATTCTCACCAAAATCACTACAATTAACCATCTCAAACAATTCCATGCAAAACTCATTCAATACTCTCTTCACCACCAACACTACTGGGTGGCTCATCTCATTGATCGTTGCACGCGCCTCCACGCTCCTCCGCATTATGCCTGCTGCATTTTCAACTCGGTTCACCTACCCGATGCCTTTGTTTTCACCAACATGCTCAAGTTCTATTCCCAATTGGGTGCCCACAGTCACATTTTCAATCTGTTTGATGACATGCACAAGTGCAATATAAAGCCTAATGCTTGTATATATCCGGTGCTGATAAAAGTGGCTGGTAAAAATGGAATAGCATTTCATGCCCATTTGCTTAAAATGAGTCTAGATTCTGATAAATTTATACGGAATGCGTTTCTGAATGTGTACGGAAAATATGGCCCTATTGGCATTGCGCGCGAGTTGTTCGATGAAATGAGCGACAGAAATGTAGCGGATTGCAATGCAATGATCTCAGCGTATTGGAATTGGAGGGACGAATTTGAGGCAAAGCGGTTGTTTGATTTGATGCCGGAGAAGAATGCGATCACTTGGACGGCTATGGTTAGTGGGTACTCAAAGATGAAGGATATGGTGAATGCCAGGAGGTACTTTGATAAAATGCCTGAAAAAAGTGTTGTATCGTGGAATGCAATGCTTTCAGCTTATGCTCAAAATGGGTCTGCCAAAGAGACCTTAAGTTTGTTTGATGAGATGCTGAGTGTTGGGGTTAGCCCAAATGATACGACATGGGTTGCTGTTATTTCTTCTTGTTCATCGTGCAGTGATCCTAGCCTGGTGGAATGGTTGGTGAAGACGATCAATGAAAATGGAGTTAACAGGAATTGTTTTGTCAACACAGCTATCATTGACATGTATGCTAAGTGTGGGAGCATTGAGATGGCAAGAAAGATTTTTGATTGGTTAAACGGGTATAGGAATGTGGTTACTTGGAATACTATGATTTCTGCGTACACGAGGGTTGGTAAGTTGGCTTCAGCCAGAGAGCTCTTTGATCAGATGCCAGTAAAGAATGTCGTCTCCTGGAACTCAATGATTTCTGGTTATTCACAAAATGGACAATCAGCTGTAGCTATTGAGCTCTTCAAAGAAATGATAAGCAAGGGCATAATGCCAGATGAGGTTACAGTGTCTAGTGTAGTTTCAGCTTGTGGCCATCTAGGGGCACTGGAACTGGGTAATTGGGTTGTGAAATTTATAACTGAAAACCAAATAATATTGAATACTTCAGTCTACAATTCTCTTATTTTTATGTACTCCAAGTGTGGAAGCATGAAAGATGCGAAGACAATTTTTCACAAAATGGAAACCAGAGATGTGATCTCCTACAATACATTGATCACAGGTTTTGCAGCTCATGGAAAAGGAATTGAAACTACCGAACTACTACAGAAGATGAAAGAAGAAGGCATTGATCCTGATCGGATCACATATGTTGGTATATTAACAGCGTGTAGTCACACAGGACAGTTAGAAGAAGGCCAAGAGGTGTTCAAATCAATCAAATCTCCAGATAGAGATCACTATGCATGCATGGTTGATTTGTTAGGTCGAGTTGGTAAACTAAATGAAGCAAAAAGTGTTATTGAAAGAATGCCAATGGATCCTCATGCCGGAATATATGGCTCACTTCTAAATGCCAGCCGCATTCACAAAAGAATCGACCTAGGGGAGTTTGCTGCAAATAAGCTCTTTGAGCTTGAACCAGAAAATTCAGGAAATTATGTTTTGCTTTCTAATGTTTATGCATCAGCAGGTAGGTGGGAAGATGTTGAGAGAATTAGGGCATTGATGAAAAAAGAAGGGGTAACAAAAACAACGGGATGGAGCTGGATGGAACATGGTGGTAAGATACACAAGTTTATAGTAGGGGACCAATCCCATGAACGATCAGTTGAAATCAATCGGGTATTAGCAGAAATGAAAAAGAAACTGAGAACTGCTGGGTACGAGGCTGATAAGGGCAATGTGTTGAGAGATGTTGAGGAGGAAGAGAAAGAAGAGATGGTCGGCACTCATAGCGAGAAATTGGCTGTTGCTTTTGCTCTGCTTGTTACTGAACCTGGAGCTATCATAAGGGTGATGAAGAACCTAAGGATATGTGGGGATTGCCATACAGCAATAAAGATGATATCTAAATTGGAGCAAAGGGAGATTATTGTGAGGGATAACAACAGATTTCATTGTTTTAAGGACAATTTCTGTTCTTGTAAAGACTACTGGTAGCATGTATATTCATTTATCCCATTTTTTACCTCGCGAATCGTCATTTTAACAGCAATTTGGCCTAAAACTATTGCCCGTGTCGTTCTGTCACTCCAACAGTAAATCGGAAACGAGCTTTAATATTTGAAACATGAGATAGTTTTGATAGCCCCAAGATTAGTAAACTAAATTAGCTGAATTATGAGACAGGAAGCGTGTGGAAAAAGTCAAATCCCCACATCTATCGAAGCCCAGGAATTGGGAGCGCAACAAAGCAGAGTACCTTCGACAGCATACACCATGCTTTGACATACTGGAACAAACGAAACTTCTGAAAATGAAGTTGAAAAACATATTTCCAAAATCAAACCCAAAGAAAAGCACAATTCTTTTCGACAAGGATCCCTAAAATATATAATTCAGACGCATATTCAAAAAGTAAGAAAAAAACGAACGAGAAATGTCGAAGTTGTTCATAAAACCCAGATCCTATCAGCAGACGCTCTACTTGATAAACTTAACATGTGCCACTGACTGACAGTTTTTAACTTTAAAATGTTAAACTAAAGGTTCCAAACTTCTAATCCCCCACTTGACTGATGTTGACTTTCAATTTCAAAATGACATTAAACTTTAACCCTCTTGCTACTGCAACTAGGGCACTTGTACTGCTTGATATGCTCGGCTTTTGCAGGTGTAATCTTCACGCACTTCCCATGAAACCATCTCTCACAGACATCGCAACAAATCCAGAATTCATCGTCACCATAGTTATCCCCACAAGCTCCACAGAGTGTTGCTCCCTGTTCATCTTCTTCTTCCTCCTCCCCACTGTCATCCTCTTCTTTTGGTGTAGGCGTCTTCACTGCCTTGTGCTGGGGTTCAGATTGCCGAGATTGCTAAAAGATGCAAAAACAGACCATAAGCAAACCATGTGAATAAAATTTTGAAAACTACATTTATATAGAACAGCACTTACCATTCTCCCACTAGATTTATTCTTGCCATTGTTATTGGGAGCAGTAGCTTGGTCCTTTACCTGCTTAACAGTTCCTGTCACAACTTCAAATACAGTTGGGACGTCATTAATCATCTGGAAAAGCCTTTTCCTGCAAAACCAATTCCCAGCTAAATTCAGGAATCAAAGAGTTTAAAAGGTAATCTCCAAAACAAATAAAGACAGCTGTGCAGTAAGCAAAGGCATTGGCCTTGAAAAACTGGCAAAAAACCTAATATACATGTGATTTTGAAGATCGTCTCGAAGAACCAAGAGGCAGAATCATAAAAGGTCCATCAAAACTCTGAATGAAGAACCAATTCAAAAGAAAAAATGAGAGATGTCTGCCTATTTGATGACAAAAGTACCGACAATATCCTATATTATTAGGCAGAGGAGAAAATTTTGATTAGAATTCTAATCGTAACTTATGCCTCAGCTCGTTATTGATTATTCGTAACTTTTAGGAACTTTATACAAGGAATAGTGGTGGAGACCAGGAAATATGTGGATAATAATGAGTAGTAGTAATAAATGTATAGTTAAAATTGAAGTTTACTTTGACTCGATAGTAGAATGGGTGGGTAGTAGAAGTAACTTTTAAGTTACTAATAATGTCTGACGAACATAGGCTAAATCTTCATTTTCTTATATAATGTTATCGTAGCTTTGTCAAATGGAATTCATAGCAGACCAATCGTTTAAGATATATAAGTTATAAAACTTATATTTTGCATTTCAGAGCAAGGATATGTGATCCATAGGATAAAAGAATCAAGAACCTGTCTGCAGGATAAAGAAGACCCAGAAAATGGAGCCACAGTTTTAACAGCCTGCATTATGGGTGTAACCACTGCTAACACACAAATCAGGTTGTTGATCAATAGAATTAACATTCATGATTTTAAATTGATAAAACCATTGGAATTCAAAATCCCGGTCAGATATAACACAAGCATTGAGCTAAATCAGTCACTGTTGCATAACTTCATACATAAAAGGCCAATAAGAATGTTAGCAAAGTAGCATTACAAGAAACCTACAGACTCATAAATCAAGATGTCTAATAATTAGCGGATGATAACCTTCCACATATTTGCCAGTACATAAGCTACATGCTTCCATACAGACGATGTGCAACACCAGACTAATAACCTAAGCCAACAAATTTGGAGAATCAAACTTGCATCCTTTTTATCAGTCTTTTGTGGCTGAATGAACTTTATTTGTGCATAGAATCTACCAATAAGTACTCTTAATGCTAAAAACAAAGTTACCATAAAAGAGGGAAAAAAGTGGAAGCAGACTTGCATCTGTCTTAACTGTCTTTGTGGCTGAAAGAACTTTGTTTGTTCTTTAAAACTACCTTTCAAGTATCTTTAACACTTGGAAAAAGTTCACTCTGGAAAAAGAAAAAGACTTGGGGAAGCAAACATGCATCTGTTTAATCAATCTTTGTAGATGAACAAACTTTATTCATGCCAAAAATAACCTTAAGAAAACACAGAGCTTAATTAATAATGGAAGACAGTCGAGCAAGACAAAAAGTAGCAAATAATGTAAGAGAAGAAAAGGGGAAAATACCAAGCATTGTATTCTAACGTTTAAGTCCATCCAATTTCTCGAGTTCTGATGGTACTAGAGCAAATCTTCTATAAGACAAGATCCATTAGTGTGGTTATGTCAAGAAACTTTTTCTTTTTTTCAAAAAATAACCCATATTTCAGACATTGTTGATGGTTAGACTCCTGGACTAAGATTTGAGTTCAAATCTGCAATGAAGAGCACTGTGCTAGAAGACTATGAGTTTCAAGACCTAAAAGCAAGGAGAAGTAGAATTGGAACTTGCATTCAAAAGAATCAAAACAAAGTCAGAAGAACAAACAGACATCCAAAACAAAGTCGACGTATTGAAGACCGAAGAGGTGGACAAATAGTGTCAGAGCTCACATTTATTGATATGACAATTTATAAGTGAATGAATCGTTTAAATGCCTCACATTAAATTTTCCACATCTAAAATCCTCATTCTACCGAGAGACGTTTGGTATGAGCTTTTCAGTTGCATCGACTCAATTTACATTCCATAATGGCTATCCTGTGTAAATAAAACTTCTGCATTTAAGGGTTACAATCTAAAGGATTCCTAATGTATACATATCCATATGTTTTACGTCATATTTTTATTGTATGTGAGAATATTGTGAAATTCACTCAAACAATTTTGAGTCTCACATTCTAATACTTTTTATAGCATCGCCAAGTTAGAGGCAACCAATTAGCCAAGCTACAACAGACATGGTTTGTGTTTATACCAGTGTGGTATATAACAAAGCTCGTTTCGTAATAATTTGCAATTGTTGTTACACCAACCTCCCAAAGAAAGACAAGTGTTTCTATTGAATGGCTCCTTAAACGAATACATAATGTTATTCTTGCTTAAATCCGGAAGGACTTTGATGCTGGCTGTAGGTTATTGAACCAAACCATATGCAAAAAGAGTTCATTTCTTCTAGCAGCTTCTTTATTATGCATGATTGTGCCATTTTGTGAAATATCAATACACATTTCTTCAGAACTAACCAAACTAGTGAAATTTTGAGTGTAATGTGATAGTTCACTTTTAAAAAAAATAAATTAATTTGATAAATTCAATTATAAATATTAAGGCTTGCTTGTGCATTCAATCCCCCGTTCCTTGATAACTAACAGATCTTACAAAGGCACCTAGAATGGTTAAATCAAACAAACATCATCAGTGCATCGCTAACAGTTGAAAATAAATTCATGTCAAACTAAGTCATTCATCAGGAAAAACAATAAAACACAAATGACAGCAACATTTACATAATTGCTTTTCTTATATGTTTGTGTACATATGAAAGCTTGACTTTAAAGATGGCTATGAATGAGCGATGAAACATGCACCAACAGAAAGCTGTTTCATCATTGACTCATCATAAGATGGAGCAAAGAAAATACTTCAAAGCCGCAATTTACAGATGTACAGTGGGAAGGGAGACAATTTAAGAATTTTTAGTCTGGAAGATTTTTAATAATTATTAGAAAACTTAGTGAAGAAACATGCACAGTAATGCAATCCAGAAACTTTATTTGAACATTAGAGAAGAAATGTTTTATTGCAAGCTAGGTGAATTCTGAATGGAGCCAGGATCCATTGGCATGGAGAAAACACCAGCTGGATATATGAACAACTACAAGGTCAACCATAAGAAGCATAAGTATGCAAATAGTAATAAAATTCCTCATCTGTTTATTGAATTAAACCAAAAATTTATAAGTATAACTCTATACAACTAATCACAAATATACCAAAAAAGAAAGACAGCCGGAGGTAAAAGAGAAGGGTTCCAACATAAACTCTAGCCGAATCAGAAGTATCTTGCATGAAATAAGAAGTAAAGGATCAAATTCACAGATATCATTAACAATATCTTGATTCAAATCGAAGTCATAATAGGTATTGTTCAATTAGCTTGTCAAAATGTCAAGCAGACAGTAGAAATCCATTATCTTAAAATGTTATTTATTAAAAATACAGCAGTGCACATGTAGAATAAGTTCACAAATAGACCAGGTGTTTCAAAAGTATAATTACCTTTCACTCTTGCCAAACCCAAAGCGTGCACCAAAGTAAAATGCAACAGAAAGCAGCCAGGAGTCACTGTGAACTGCAACAAGCGATAACCAGTCCTTTTCTTGCATCCCATCCCTAGCGAAGTTTATTCCCAGTGCTGGTTCAGGAAGTTCAGGAGGCACCTCCTCAGCAGGTAAGTTGACTTCCCACGTCTCATTTGGAAGCCCATAGAGACAGAGGTTCTCCTTTTCTGTAAACATCAAGGCAGTCAAAATAGCAACAAATCCATTTAATCTGAATTTGCTTCATTAGAAATATATTTTAAAACCTTGAACTTTGATAATAAGAAAAAAGGAGTAAACCCCAAACCCGCAATAACTGAAGACCCATTTCATTCGTAAAATTACATGACTATCATTAATTTGTTGTTTTTACGAACCAAATGATCACGAGTTCACGGGTAAAGGTGAAAACATCATGAAAATGACCTCTAGGCAATATCCTGACAAAAGAAAAAGAATACACCTTGATCTAATAAAGGAAAAGGTGCAAACAAAACTATTATCTGCCCCAGAATATGACAATTATTCCTCACTATCAAAAAACACAATCAGTTGAGAATCTCCTTAAACTAGAAAACACCTGAGTTTGCATTGCCAAGGACAGCATAAATCAATTGGTTGTATACCGGCTAATGACCAGATAATTAATGACTAGATACATAATACATAACAAGATATTCTGCAAAAATAAAGACATGAACAGAATTCCAGAACAAACAAATCAAACGAAACACAACAAAGATTCACTTTCACTTCCAGTTCAACAAATGGGTTAATCTACCAGTCTTGTGAACAGTAGAACTAAAGAGCAAAAATGTGCAAAACACTCAATAAGTATACTGAATAAGTACATAATGTTGAAAATCAACCCCTTTAGTAATACAGAACAGAAATTAATATTTTTATGTTATCAATAATAGTAGACTACCAAAAATGAAAGAACAAACACACACTCAAAAACACCAATAATCAAAGTCCACAATCGAGGGTCATTTATCGAGAAATCTCACCAGGATCGCACTGCTGATAACATTTCTCAACATCTGCATCATCCCCAGAAAAAATATACGTCAGAATGATCCAAGAACAAATTCTAATACCCTATCACATTCAAGAATTTTTTTTTTACGCAAATAGATGTCATAATTCCGCACACATACGTATACACACACACAACACATAATAAATACACACAAATGAAAACATATAGAATGTCGACGAAAATGAAAAAATAAAAAATCAATACCAGTTGTGAGGGCTTTGATGAGGCCAGCTCGACGGCCTTTGAAATCGTTGAAGACTTCCTCTACAGTTCTCGGTATCGGATGCGGAATTCCTTCCATTTCCTACTACTCTTTCTGACCAATTTCCAGGCTTTGTTGTTCTGATATTTGACAGACAGCCACACAAAAAACCCCTAATAATTTAAACGCTTTTCTGGCTAAATTGAACACGAAATAGTAAAATTAGGGTTTTGCCGATGGGCTAGGGTTTCTTCCTCATGACTCCCAGTTAATTTTGACAAATAATAAAAGTGAAATTGATATAAATATTTTGAGTGCGAGACAGAAATTGGAATCTGAGAAAGGAAAATATGGACGAGAGAGTTTTTGTGTATGTCAATGCGTGAGAGAGAGGGAGAGAGACAGGGAAAGTGACGTGGTTTTGCAGGATTGTAATTCTAATAAACTAGCTTTATGAGTTAATTTCATTGTAGGTCACTGAACTTTCAGTAAATATTAATTGGGTCCCTTTATTATAATTTTTCTCAATTCAATATACTTCCAATTTTAGTTACTTTATTAGCATCTATTACAAAACATAATTTCAAAACTCTTATGGGAAAATTAAACATTGATAAAAATTGATCAAATAAATATTCAACAGAATCATGGTGTGTCTATAAAATTTGAAAATTATTTGTGTTTATAATTTGATGGTAATTTATCCACAAAACATTACTAGAACTCTAATCATCTGCAATTTTAAGATTCGTAGCTTAGACATGATCAACTGGAAACGGGGGACTCTAGACGATTTGAACACAAAGCTCCTATTTGGCCTTTCTTTTTTAAAATTTGCTTTACAAAAAATTATTTTCGATCACGCATTTAATGAGATTCACAACTTATACTAACTTTTAAACAACATATTTTATCTACTTTATTAAAATTTACTAAAAGTTCGATTTTTAGTAAAATCAAACAAATGTTAAACTTAATGATATGATTAGCATTAAACATAAAATAGAGTAAATTGACTTATTCTTCATCCCTTCAACAAGATAAATGCTTAAATAACCCTCGATCGTGGATTTTGATTATTAGTGTTTTTATTTTCTTTGTAGCAAATAGCTTCCTTAATCACACGAGTTCATCTCTAATGCCATTCTCAACATCCAACGATTTTTACGATTGTCAAGAGTCAACCANCTTTACAAAAAATTATTTTCGATCACGCATTTAATGAGATTCACAACTTATACTAACTTTTAAACAACATATTTTATCTACTTTATTAAAATTTACTAAAAGTTCGATTTTTAGTAAAATCAAACAAATGTTAAACTTAATGATATGATTAGCATTAAACATAAAATAGAGTAAATTGACTTATTCTTCATCCCTTCAACAAGATAAAGGCTTAAATAACCCTCGATCGTGGATTTTGATTATTAGTGTTTTTATTTTCTTTGTAGCAAATAGCTTCCTTAATCACACGAGTTCATCTCTAATGCCATTCTCAACATCCAACGATTTTTACGATTGTCAAGAGTCAACCAGTTAATGAATTTGGCTTCAAGTTTTCTTTGTATATATTTTTGAAGTCTTTCAACATTGTCATTTGTGTCAAGAAAAATAAAATAGTTATGTTAGTGCCCCTCAAAACAAGATAGTAACAAATTAATTTGTTGTTTTTTTTATTATTTATGGTGAAGAAAAATGAAATATATGAATTGATGATAATTATGTCAACTAAAAATAGAAACCCCTTAAGACAAATCTAGCCCGTCTTTGGTATACATTAAAATTTTCATTTTCAATATTCTACTCATTTTCAACCACACATTTTTCAATAAAATAATATTTTTCATCACATCAATAACTTTTCCTTCCTTTTCAACCACACATTATTTATCAATTTACTATTTTAGAATACATTTTTTTCAAAAATAATGTGATTCAAACACACCCCTAACACCAGAATTGGACGGTAAAGTTGAATATTAA
This sequence comes from Fraxinus xanthoxyloides, assembly GCA_903798325.1. Taxonomy (NCBI): domain Eukaryota; kingdom Viridiplantae; phylum Streptophyta; class Magnoliopsida; order Lamiales; family Oleaceae; genus Fraxinus; species Fraxinus xanthoxyloides. Next base: position 824 of record CAIGRL010209717.1, on the reverse strand, counting down.
GAAACAAAAAAGGTTTGAGACTAAATTGTGACCAAACCTATTGGTTGGGACTGTACTTGCAATTTATCCATTTTACTATGCGAAATGTATTTATCAGCATCTCAATAATTGCATTCAAATCTGTAAAAAAATAATTTTCAATCTTAAAAAAAAAATTGAATTTTTAATAAGTTAGAACCTTATTAAAATATTAAAATTAATGTAATCTAAGTCTAAACAAACATAATTTGAATAAAAATATATTTTAAATTCTATCTATATCTCCATCACTATGGATATTTGTATTTACGTGACAAGTTGCTATAGGCTGATTTACGTGTCTGCATTGTATGTCAATGTTTTAATGGTTAAATAGATTGTTGCACTTGGATCCCCAACTTGAACATTTTGTTGAATAAATGTACAAGCAAATTTTCTTCAAAGAATTTGAAAATTTTAATGAATTTTCCCTAAACCTCGTTATATAATTTTTTTTTTTTAATGTACCATTCACCCACATCAGAGAAATTGATTCGTGAATTTGTTATATGTACTATTGAGTACTAGAATAATGCTACGTAGTCCTACTGAAATTGTAATATCAATCTAAATGATATTAGAAGATATGTTAAAATTTCACTTATTATTTAACGTGACACTGCCGCCATCTAGATTGGAGTTGCAATTCCAATGGTGTTAAATATTATTATTCTTGAGTGCTAACATATTGTAAACTAAACCCTGTTTGATTTGTCTTAAAAGTTAATAAAATTTTAAGTAAAAATCAACAATTAATTTTAACAAAATATTTTATGGGATCTACAATTTTTATAAATTTTTCAATT
>CAIGRL010209601.1:0-12806 GCA_903798325.1 Fraxinus xanthoxyloides | reverse complement strand
CATATCTGCATGGTAAATAAACCTTTGATCTAGCGGATAATTTAAATGTTTTTCATGACAAAATGATTGTAATTCAAAAATGACTAAAATTTTGGAGTCACAAGGTGGGATTTAGACAAATAATAAGAAGATAAAAGCATATCAGTCGATAGAGACAAAAGAGCCACTGCAGTAGTGATACATTCCACCCTTTTTTCACCATGGACGAACTCTGTTACTGTGGACTGCTATAGGCTAGGACTCGAACCTGAATGCATGAAGATTACGAGAATGTTATGCGTCTAGAGCATCACATCCACTTAACATATGCTACACGAGTTAATCGTGGCTCTTTCGTTAATCATATGGATTCTGCCCAGTTCAATTCCAATCTTTCTCACCCATTTTCACTGTAAAAATGGGGGTGAAACAATAGTTTTCGCCAATGGTCAAGTCCAGCAGTAAAATAATAAATAGACAACAAATAAATAATAATAAAGCAAATTTCTATGTGAAGCATATATTTATCTACAGTACACACAACTTATGATCCTTGTAACTCATCAACACTTCTAATGAGCAACATGGTATTATGCCAGCATAACCATCGGATGTGGTAGATGGACCCTTTTGACAAAAAACTACTACTAACAACCAAAACTAATCAAACTTGAGTTTATCCTCGAATCTTGTCTAAACTACAAAGTCCGAATCTGAAAGTTCTAGGACTTTGTGGACACCAATTGGGTTCACGCCTGGCCGGAATGAATTTCCTTCAATGTACCTGCGATGAAAATCAAATGAGTTACTTGAGAGACTGTTGTAGAAATTAAGTAGGAATTGCTGAAGCTAAACTCACATTTCCTTTAAGAATGGGTGCTTGTAGAAGGCATCAGGAATCCTACCGGAAAATTGATTGTGATCCAGATACCTGAATTAGAAAAATAGTTTGGGTCACTGAAAATGATCTCCAAGTTATGCACTTACAATAAGACTATGTTTGACCCCAATTTTTTTAAAACTTATTTTCAACCACACATTCTCCTATGAAATAATATTACACGTAAATCAAAAAGTTTTCCTTACTTTTTAACCATACAATCTCCAAACAAAACACTATTCAAAAATGCATTTTTTGCCCAAAGATGGGGCTCAAACAAGGGCTATTCACTTCCCATTCTACACCGTCCCTTGTGGCTTAATGATAGTATTCCTCAAATCTCACTAGCGCTTATCAGCACACGATGTTTTAACCCTTAAGGTTTATCTATAATTGTAATCTTCAAGAAAAAGAATTTCTCGTGAACACCTAAACATCAAAGGATCTGCAGGCCTCTTTGTATGGTTATTCAGGAACCATTTTAATCTTTCATAAAGCAAAATTCTATATCTGAATTTAACTATAAACATAACCAAATGTGAAAGCTCTCAAAGACCTCAACTTTTTTAAAAGAAAAACGTATAGGCAAATTCCTTTGTCACTGTTGTCATAAGGCCACCCTCTCATTATTACTAAAACCATAAGGTCACTAAGTTATCCTAATTATCCCTTGTAAGCTATGGCCTCTAGAAACAGGTTTAAAGCCGACACGGTTAAAAAAAGGAAAACACACACATACAGAGCAATAATAAGCTGTTATGGAGTCAGATCATAATAGTGAATCACATCTTTTAATACTATGGGGAAATGCGTTCAACAAAATCCGGAGCAAGCCCATTTGTTAACGTTGAAGTCAGTTGCTATGATCTTAACAGCAGTATCACAACCTAAAGGAAAACCTATGTTGACGCTAGACACCAAATATTCCTCATCAACTACAAGTACAAAGATAGAGTGTAAGCTTATATCATTCTGAGCAGTTTCATATAGTATCCCGGTTGTTCACCATGTGCCTAAAACTTAGATCATTCATTAAATCTGATTATCAGATGCCAACGATTTTTTATCATTTTGAAGAAATATTTCACCTACCTCCAAAGCTGAAAAACGACATCCGGTAACATCAATTAATATAAGAAAGGAGTCGAGAAAAGCCCACTTACAAATAAGTCAATTGAGGTATATGAGCAAGACCAGATGGTATGATTCCAGACATTTTGTTTCCAGATAGATATCTACAACACAGACAAGCAATTAACATCAGACATTGCAAAAAAAAAAATGGGATTCAGCGACCAATAAACAGCCCAAAATTCCCTGTAAATACAGGAACTTACAAGATCTCCAATTTTGCCAAATTTGCAAGCTGTGCTGGAATACCTCCAGTTAGATGGTTGTTATTAAGATATCTGAAAATTATAAACAATGGAAATCCTCAAAGTTAGTCCTTAATTAATGGAGTTAGCTCAGAGATAAAACAATCAATCAAATTACTGCCAGGTTAGATTAGCATACAGGTTACGAAGAGCTGGGAAGCATCCCTCGATACGTATGAGTTCCCTTATTGTCCCAACCAAATGGTTGTTACCAACATCCCTAGAAATACATTGAAACTTAATCAGCTAATCTGAGGAAGTTGACAAACAGCACGCAAATACACAGTTGAAAGAAAATGTTACAAGTGCCGCAGGTTTGGCAACGTTCCTAATTCAGCAGGAATTCTCCCAGTCAGCCGATTTTCGTGAAGTTGGAGATAACGAAGTTGAGGAAGATTTGCAAGCTCCTTTGGGATTTCACCTTTGAAACTATTAAAACTCAAATAACTGCAGAGGTTTTAAACAAGAGCCAGTTAATTTGGCAGAAAAAAGTTTGAAACAATGATGGTTTTTGGAAGAACTAGATATTCTCAAAATTTCAATATCACTCACAGATGGGTTAACTGCTTTAGTTCACCAATTTCTGGAGGAATGTAATCTTGCAGCTTATTCCACCTCAAATTACTGAGAGGAAATAAAATGAAAATAAATAAATTCAGAAAGCTACAAAATTTATACAGAATAAATATAGGCAGAATCTGAATGTGTAAGATTAAATTTCAAATGACAGAATCTTAGTTTTAAATTTGGGGACTGAATTATTTCACACTTTGGACTTTACCAGAATAACAGATGGTGATAATACTAAAAACACGCAATAATGAAGCTGAAATCAATGATATTATTCAAGCAAACTGAAAGTAACACAGATTAACTTAACTGGAATATACTGTTTCACCAAGCAAAATAATGATTTTCTTTCAGTTTTTACATACTGTTTTCCTAATGGAAAAATTTGGCTGAAATATATTTGGAATGGGATGACAATAACATAAATTGAACTAAAGAAACAAGTTAACAAGACATCTTATTTGCTTAAAAAATTATTGAGAACAGAGATAATGAGGGATCATCCATATCATCACGGATATTTCCCTTCCTCAGTTCAGGGGAAGAGGAAGAATTTGTAATAATGTACATGTAGTTGTTTAAGAAGCAAAAAAGAGCCATGAAAAAAAATAGAAAAGATCATTTGATATAGCTTTCAAAGAGAGAAGTGAGAGAGTGGAAAGGAGCTTGGGCTTTCATTACGCCAAAAGCATGGACACTACCAAAGTACATGACAAGGTCTTTGCATACATCCAATACTTGTATTGATCACAAAGTTATATAAAGCATACCAAATATGTTTGACTTGCGTTAAAGTTATTCAAAACGAATTGAGCTAATGCATCAGCATCTGAGTGTCATCTTTATCTCCATTATAGAGATCATAAATACTAGTAAGGACTTAAGTTTTTGTGTGCAGTAAAATTATGCAGTTCATGTGAGCACTTACTCCACCTTGGAATAACACGTTATATGCATCTAACTTATTTGAAGTGTCTTCGGATCTAGAAGAACTTGCTCTCTATCTAGAAATTGAAAGAAAATCTAAGAAATGAATCCATGACATACTACATGTATAAAAAACATGAAGTACAAGGTCATTGTCAATTTATGAGAAAGTAAAAGGCCGTACAGTATCTTAAGATGCTTCAATCGCCCAACTTGAGGTGGAATTGGCCCGGTCAGTTTGTTATTGTGTAGATCCCTGCCATAAGGAATAACAATAAAGATTTCATACACTTGAAGGGGGATGAAAAATAGAAGATGCATAGACAATTGGAATAGAGTTTGCCCCTGATGGCATATAAGGGAAAAGCCCGTTTGTTATTGTCCACATTAAATTCACGGTTATCTTAAATCATTTGTTTTCAATGTAGTCATTCTAAACTATTCCAACTTTCTCATATATAAAATTTCAAAGTGAGAAAGAAAATCTCATATAAGCAAAAAATAAAGGACCATACAGCCTAGTAAGATCAACCAGATTGGTAACCGCAAGTGGGAAAGGACCAACAATAGAGACTGCATAAACTTCCCTGCAAGATAAATGGAAATGAAATTAGGAAAAAAGTGAATGCAGAATTCAGGAAGTTCCAAATATTAGATGACTCTAATATTTCACAACAATTATAAGATAAAATACAGAGTGACAAGAAACTCACAGCTCCGTAACAACTCTATAGTCGCCACCACTCACAGTGGTACATGTGACACCAGACCACGGGGGTAAATCGCCATCTCCACAAGGATCATCACCAACCCAAGCATATACCACTCTCCATCCCAGTGATGCCTTTATTTCATTTAATGCTTTAACTGCCATTAATAACACAAGAAAAAATTAATCAGCATACAAATATGCGTCACATATTGACTAGTACACAAACCCACATAGCACTGCTCCACAATTTCTCTATTTTTCAGTTCAAATAACTTAACCCACTACTTAGATACTCTCAGTTCCAGTAATGAAACTGAAAAATAAATCAAGGGTTGCACTAAATTTAGTCCACAACAAATCCCAACACTTCATATTAGTCTTTTTTCCTCTCTTTGGCCAGAGAGAAGTACAAGATCAACAGCACAATATGTTGCATCAAAACCTAGTAATTCATGCTCATGAAACTAACACAATAATTCACTCCACTGAATAAAGTACAAATATTCTTCATACATTAATAATCATCAAATTTTAGCACCACCGTGTTAAAATTTTACTAATATAATATCGTGTGCAGAAAAACTCAGTCCAAAGAATTCAATCACAGTATATGATATAGTGAAAAAGCATAGTCATGATCAACGTTTACCTTGAAACATATTAAATTCCAATAAATAGAAATAAAATTGATTCAGATCAAAAAGTGAATATTATATTAAAAAGGGTAAATGAAATTCATAAAAGGAATAAATCAGGAAATTTAAGGTCTTGCAGTTAACGATGAAGATTAAAGCTTCAGCTGCATTAATTTACATGAAACTAAATAAAAAATAATTCACTTCACATAAATAACTTACGAATATAATTTGAACAACAACAGTCATCACGTTTTAGCACCGCAAGCTTAAATTATTTTACTAATAAAATATATATGTACTGTGATAAACGTCAATCCAAACAATTCAATCACGGTAAAAACACTAGTAAAAAGCAGACTCACTATCACCATTTACCTTGAAATAAATCCAATTCCACTATAATATTAATTGGGATCAGCTCAGTTTAAGAGTAACTAACTAAACAATACTTCACTCCACTAAAATAAAGTTCTTATATACTCATCAAGTTTTAGCAACGCCACTTAATATTTTACTGATGTACAGTAATAAATGTCGATCCAAACAATTCAATCACAGTAAATGAATAACTACAAAGCGGATTAGCAGATTCGGGATCACCAATTACCTTGAAAGAAATCTAATTCAAATAATAAAAACAATTTTGAGTCAGATCAGCTCAATTTTTGCAGAAATCCAGGAAGTGTAACAGTACACAATCGCAAAAAGGTTGATTGAAATTGATAAAAGGAATCAATTAGGAAATTTACCGTCTCGTTTGAGAGTCTTGCAGTTAACGGCGACAATTAGGAGGCAATGAAGAAAGAGGAAAAGATAAAATGCTGAAGAAATTTGCCGGCGACGAGTCGCCATTTGATTATTTCCCCTCCGATAGACGGGATTGTGTAGAGATTAGAGAGAGGGAGAGACGTCGTGTGCAAGGGCCTGTTTTCGTCGGTGGTTTTTCGCCTCCGTTATATTATCCTTGTTTAATGAGTTAATTGTCTCATATTCACCCAACTTTACAAAATGTTTCGTTTTATTGAATTTTAAGTTGCCTATCACTCACTGAACTTAGTAAAATTGCACTTCATCATTCACTGGGATAATTCCGTCTACATCGTTTGCAGATGTGAACGACAACGTTGACATTTAACTATTAAATGACTCCAACTCGACAGTGATCAACAATATCAATGATGTCATCCTCAAATACGGCTCTTCAACGGTCACCGAACTTTATAAAGCGTCACATTTCACCCACTTAACTTTACGTTGCACCCATTTACTCACCGAACTTTGTAAAACTACACTATTACTCACTGGGCTAATTCCGTCTACACCGTTTGCATACTTAGTTATATGACTCCATCTCGATAGGGTTTAAGTGAAGTCATATATGCCTCAACACACGTAGTAGAGATCAATACAAACGTTATTGTAACTACATTTTCATAGTCCATCGGAACATTGAGCAGTTCAAGGCAAATTCAGAGTGGAAAACGAAAAGTGTGCAGGTTACAATAAAGGAGGACTTGAAGATTAATATTACTAAGAATGTAACTTGAAACGCGAGAAGATATACTAAACAACTGATTAACGGGAACTTGAAAGGCGAGAAGATATACTAAACAACTGATTAACGGGACTATTGAGATAGAGTTATTTAATAGCCACGTCATGCCGTCGTCCACGTCTACAAACCGTGTAGATGGAATTAGCCTAGTGAGTGATGTAATGCAGTTTTACTAAGTTCAGTAAGTGATTGGGTGCAACGAAAAGTTAAGTGAGTGAAACGTGACACTTTGTAAAGTTCACGGACTGTTGAAGAGACGTGTTTGGGGATGACATGGCTGATCACTGTTGAGTTGGAGTCATTTAACGACCAAATGTGAACGCCGTCGTCTACTTCTGCAAACGGTGTAGACGGAATTAGCCCAATGAGTGATGTAGTGCAGTTTTACTAAGTTCAGTGAGTGATGGTGTGCAACATAAAGTTGAATAAGTGAAACGTGACACTTTGTAAAGTTTAGTTACCGTGTGAAAGGGCTTGTTTAATAAATTAGATTTTTTCCTCAAAATTTGATAAATGTTTATAAAATGTGTAATTAAAAAATTATTGATTCATAAAATATGGAATAGAAATTAATTATTAATTTTAAACACATATTTAATTGAATTCATAACTTTTCTATTATGCAATTCATCAACTTCTACTAAAAACTCTTAAAAAATTGATTTTTAATTACACCAAACACGACAATAAAATAATTTTTTTTTTATTTTCTACAAGTAAACAATATTTACTGTTACACGTACAAAGCACGTGAAAACAACCATTTTATCCACATACAAATATGTACAACCACATTCGATGATAAAGATAACTATTTACATCCATAAGTTCAAATGACAAAAGCACAAAAGAGGCAAAACTTATTAATAATATTATATAGCCTTGGTGGGAATTAAAATTAAATTTTTAATAAATTTTAATAAAAGAAATATGTAATTGAAAAGTTGTAAATTCTTATAGATATATGATTAAAAGTAATTGTTGATTTTGACTTAAATTAAAATTAAAATTAAGATTTTTACCAAACAGGCAATAGTATCAGTGGTGTAAGAGCATCGGCATAATGTTGATATATTCAATTAAATGTAAAATTAATCATGTACATTTCATTTAATGATACTTAGTGCTAAGTAGATTGATGTTGTAAAATCATTGGTGCTAAATAACATCACTCAAAACACCTACTTCCATCAATGCAAGTTGTAGAAGAGAAAAAGCAAAAAGGAGAACGATAGAAATATAATTCACATATTCAACGATAAAATAATATTATCCAGCACTAATAGTGCTATAACACCAATTTAGGTGGTTAAACTTTATAGGGTGATAAAAGAGTCACGTGACTTTACATTTAAATAAATCTATCATTAATTGTTATGTAATTGTGATCTAAATTCGTACTTAATATCGGCGATGATGAATAACATTACACTAAATGATAACTATATATACACTATCCTATCTATCACCTACACGATACAAAGCAATTGAATAGACTATTTTCTTGAAACTTCACCTCCCCTAGAATTTGAAGTTTGAACCCTAAACAAAATAAGTAGGAAATACTGCAGGGTTGTTTTTGCTGCTTTCACTCTGCTTAAATCGTTGACCCATTCTCATGCAAATCCAAGAACAAGCTTGGAAATAGATATTTCTTCATGTAGTGGACGGTACAATGGACGACACACCCTACAATTTTTGACAATTCAATAATGAGTAGAAGATCATTTCTGTTGGTTTTAAATGATTAACAATATTAACTATATATTTTGTATTGTACATTGCTATCCAATCTTTTTTACGAGACGAGCTAAAATAGATACTGTGCTAAAGATGATACAAATTCTATACAAAAAGATCAGTACAATTTGCTAAGAATAGTACAAAATTCTGCTATTGCAAGTAAATGATTAACTGTGCAACTACATCTTGAACAAAATTCTGTTATTTGTGCAAATTACAAGAAGTTGGACATGTAAGAATTGCCCTAAAAGTTGACAAAACAATTACTTTGGAATCTGGATGGACAGTGTATTTATTGTATTATTAACAAAAAGAAAGCAAAGAAACAAAGAATATCAGCTACTTGCATTCAAACCAAGTTCTCTTACTTCCCAACCAGTTTACGAGCACGTTGATTGGCACCTTTCACTCGAGAATTTAGTTCGTCAACATCATCTGAAAGGTGATCAAGGGCCTTGTTTTGCCTGTTTCAGGCAGACTTATTTTAAGACACAATCCATCAATGGAAAAAAAAAAATGAAAATTAAACTAGTGATCTAGTGAGAGATAAACAGGCTACTAAGGAAGATAAAGACTGTCCAGATATGGTCTAATGACAAAAGGTGAACTTGCAGCCTTACGATTAAAAAGAATAAGTTACCTGTCAAGTTCAGATCCCATGTCGAAAGCCATACCCTTCAAGTCACCCAATATATTGCTGAGGTCTGAAAGGGCATCATCTTGCTTTGCCTTCTCAAACTGGTATCAAATCCATGTTAATAATCACGATAAAACTAGACAATGGACACAGTATATTGTATTAATGCTGTCATACTCTGTTAAACAATAAACACATACCTCAACTTGTTGCATGGCATTTGTTGGTTGGATAGGAGGTGTACGAGAACCTTTATGGGCAGGAGCCAAACCTAACTTTTCCCGTTGCTCTTTGCTAGCTCGCTTTCCTTTGTCATTATCATCTGTCAAATGCACATACTCATCAGAAGCGACATCTCCAAACAATGAACCAATTTATTAAGCAAATGCATTATCTATATATACTAAGTTTCAATTAAGTGTTAATCTCATTTATAAAGCTATTAGGACAATAAAAGGGGAAGCACAAAAGACCTTTTGAAGTTAGCGGTCCTGTGATGTTCCGTATCTTCTTCGGTTTCCAAGGCTTGGAAAACATGCCCCCAAGATTATTCAATAATTTCTCTCCCTAAAACCAAAACATATGCCCATTGTCACTAGAGAAAGCTACTACGGAAATGAAGGAATACATAATGAGATTAAGCGCTTGTTTGATTTAGATTTTCTGAAAAGTGATTATGTGATAAGTGATATTTTTTTTTGGAAAATGTATAGTTAGAACGTAGTGAAAAGTTAGGGATACACGTACAAAATTATTCTATTAGGAGAATGCGTGGTTAAAAATGAGTTTGAGAAAAGTGATTTTGAAAAGATAAAAATCAAACCAATTGCTAAATAAGAACAGTAAGCATAAGTTTGCTAGGCTTGACTGGAATATTTTAGATAAGACAAATAGACACATTTTAGTTCCCCATCTATTCTTAATGATGTCCATTCATGCATGCCAAACATGCCATCAAGGAACAACAAGCATCTAGTCACAATATAACTAGTGCAGGGTGGTGTCCCGTCTCGTATAATTAGGACAAGGTCCACTATCTTAGTAAAGTAGAGAAAAAACTATATTGGAAACAACCAGAATTATCTCAATATAGATGGTTTAATAATGTAGTGCTCAAATGGATCAACTTTCAAGAATCAAAGTTCATAAAATAATTTACAAGAATATTATTAATCTGGTATATAGATCATAATTTTTCTTAGAGATTTTTTACTACTAGTTGGGAATCTAACTGGTGTTCTGGAAGTCAAATTCACACTTTCATCTTTGAAGAATGTTACAAATTTCTTTTTGAATGCATTAGAGACCTTGGGGTAGTCCTCTCATGTGTCATGACATAAAGCCAATATTTTTGCAACAAAAAATTTGAATACAAGATCAGCTGTAAGTGAGTGTACCCGGCTCAAGTCTCGGTCCATATCTACAGCCATCTCGTGGGTCCTGTGGATTTGCTCACCCTGTTGATGCAAGGTATCAAGGGTTTGAGTGGCATCCTGTCTAATATCCTCTGCAATCTTCACGCAGTTGTTCACAGATTTAGTGGTCTCCTCAGCCTGGTTCACAGCATAACTCTCCAATTCTTGAACAGACATGGTTTCAAGATCCTTCTTTTGTTTGTTTTTAGAAGGTGGACCTCTCCCAAAATAATCATCGTCATCATCAAAATTGTTAGATTTTAAATCTGGAAGTATTGGTTCAGAGGAAGTTCTTCTTGAAGCTGTAATAGTGTTTTTCTTATCTGATGTACCAGAATCGAAAGGGTTTGAAGGGTCAACTGATTTTTGTGTAGGAAGCTTATTTGCAGGTGATTTCATAAAGCCAAACATTTTTGCAAAATTCGGTAGGGAGTTGAGTAATTAACTATATCGAATTCCCTTCTAAAACAAGTGTCCCTTGAAGATTGGAATGGAACAGAAACTCAACTGCATCACTTGAAAAAGGACAAATAATTTCTAGAAAATTTAAATGGATAATGAATGCACAATCAAGATTAAACAGTCAACATAACCCACTCTCTATAATTCGAAGGATTAATTTCATGTTTTGAATTTTGCTCGTACCATATGGAAACATTCAAGATTTAGAAATTAAACGAGAAATCCTTCTAAAATACAAGAATCACATAGTAATAGAAATGGTAAATAACATAAAAATAAGGTTACTAAAAATCTTTTTCAAAAATTTCAATGCCTACAAAATCAACCCACTTCCGATGCAATGCCGTGTATAGTTAACCTATAAGATCAACAAAAAACAAAACAAAAACTGATCTCAATAACTAAAATGAATGCCCATAGATTTCATGAATTAATAATTGAAAACAGAAAAAAATAAAATGAATTAACCTCAAAAAATGATACCTGATTGAAGATTTGCAAAAAATGGCTTGAGAAACAGCGAAAGAAAATTAACGCCAAAAATTCCTCCCCAAGGCGGCAAGGAAAGAAAACGAGAAAATGATAATTTGTGAATGATCAGAAGAAGAAGATGGATTTTGTTTTGAAAGAATCTCGAGAGAGAGTGAATGAGCGGCGCAACGGAAAACCAGGTGGCTTCATTTTTCGACCGTTACAACAATTGGGCAGATCCTGAACTTGGGGGTAGTCTATATATTTGGCCCAATTATAGGCCCATATATATTTTACAAACGGGGCTTTCATTATGGACTCAATTAGGTTGGCGTTAAGCTAAATTTCATTTGCATTGGTATATTCTTGATCCATACTATAAATGGAAAAAACATGTTACGAATTTTTCTTGACCCAATTGGTTACAATTGTTGTTTCTACTGACGTCAACGGTACAAGGATGCGTACGTCCCTCCCCAATCCGCACTCAGAAAATGAATTGTGGCCGTGTTTCTTCAAGAAATTTTAGAAACATAAATCTCCTTTTTACGAGTAATAGGAGAGTACAATATATGAAATTTTTTATATATATATTTTTGTCTAATAGTACTATTTAGCTGTCAACTACTAACATATGGAATTAGGGGTACAAAAGGGCCGAACTGTTTTTGGACTTAACTCTATCCATTGACATTTCAGGCTCATTTTAAAGCGAGTTATGGACTGAATCAGACACTCTTTTTCATGAGTCAATTCATGGGCTTGTTCTATAAGCTGACTCTTTTTGGGCTCGTTGGCCGCCTAGCTGGACTCAATTGATGAGGTCCACGAGTCAATGGGTCGAACATAACTTAGTTTGTGAACACGAGCCGAGCTTGGCTTGTCAAATGATTCAACTAAGCTCGGGTGTCTATCTGCTCAGCCTTTGCCATCCCTGAATGCGATAATATGATTGTAATTCACAATTTTTTTTTATCAATTGTGGTGGTTGAATTTCTCCCTTCGAAGGGAGTAATTTTCATGGGGTTAAACATAACATGAAAAGGACAACTTGATATAATACTTTCTACACTTATATATTATTTTTTATAGTTTTGGCAATTCGATAAACAGTCGTTCTTTATCTCTCCGTGGTCCTGTCAATAGAAGGAGCAAGGTTACGAACCAGATGAGTTTTATCTTAGAGCCGTATAGTGCCCAATATCGAAAAGCAACACGATGACCCCCTAAAACTTGTTTTCTAAATCTCTTCTTATATTTATGTTATTTAGTCCCCGTTTGACATCCATTTTTTTCTCATTCTCATTCTCATTCTTTTTCTCTTTCTTCATTTCAACCACACATTCTATCAATAAAATAATATTACACACAAACCTAAAAATTCTCCTTACTTTTTAACCACACATTCTTCCATCAATCACTATTCAAAAACTCATTTTTT
>CAIGRL010209531.1:0-16908 GCA_903798325.1 Fraxinus xanthoxyloides | reverse complement strand
GGGGGGGTGGGGGGGGGGGGGGGGAGTCAGACTATCTATGTAGTTGGTCTTTTTGCTTGATATATGCTCCTCCTTAGACTGTTCGTGCCCCTTTTCAGGAAAAGGGGATTCATGTAGCTCATCCCGAGTTAATCAGAAATAAATCTTTAACTTGTATGAAATAATTTTGATCTACTTAAAATTTTATTGTACCTACAACTTTTAAGAACATAACTGAGAGACAGGTGTAATTGTGCCATGTCATCATCTAGCATTTGATTGTTGACAATGATTTTGTCGTGACTTCATGTCTTTTTCCATCTTGTAGCTCGTGCATGGCTGGTGTTAAATGCAGTTATGCAGAAGCTGGCATAAAGAAGNCCTCCTTAGACTGTTCGTGCCCCTTTTCAGGAAAAGGGGATTCATGTAGCTCATCCCGAGTTAATCAGAAATAAATCTTTAACTTGTATGAAATAATTTTGATCTACTTAAAATTTTATTGTACCTACAACTTTTAAGAACATAACTGAGAGACAGGTGTAATTGTGCCATGTCATCATCTAGCATTTGATTGTTGACAATGATTTTGTCGTGACTTCATGTCTTTTTCCATCTTGTAGCTCGTGCATGGCTGGTGTTAAATGCAGTTATGCAGAAGCTGGCATAAAGAAGGATGTCAATGTCGGGACAATTGATGTGGTGGCTGATGTTAAGACTGAGCGAGTATGGCCCGGAGATATATTTCGATTTTGTGTTCTTTTATATTTAAGATGCAACTCTGGTAGCTTTGGAAAGTAGATGTCACTTACACATATCCATTGCCAGATTGTAGTATTAGGAGGCAGCGGTTTTGTCGGCTCTGCAATATGCAAGGCTGCTGTATCAAAGGGTATTGAGGTCATTAGTCTTAGCAGGTGCAAGCATATCTTGAAGAACCTGACCATTTGATTTCAATTTCTTATATCAGTAGTCTTAATATTGTTATCAGGCTAAATTATGTTTTTAAAGGAGTTCTGGTAATTGATTCATTGTCGCATACTTCTTATTCCTGCCTTCTCTCTCATTGTATGAAGTTGTTGATTCTTAGTTCTAATGAATGTTTATAGGTCAGGGCGTCCTTCATACACAGGTTCGTGGGTAGATCAGGTGATGTGGGTGACAGGCAAGTTCATTTCTCTATTTCTACCTTGTATATCTTTAAAGAAACTATTTTGGCATGTTGGTAGGAATAGGATTGGATGGTAGACAATATTCCAGCTTTTTTTTTTTTCTCTTTCTTAATATTGTCAAGTACGTTGAAACCATCGAGCCAACAGACCATTTGAGTTATTCACAGACCATAGGAAGCAGAATGTTTTTTTCTCTCTCTTTTTCTGTTTACGGTAACTCTCAGTCTCTCACTACTTAAAATACACTAAAAATTTGTCAATAAGCATCCGTTTTTTTGCATCTAACTCATTGTTCCAAACCAATGATTATTCATACATGTATGACTGATAGTAGCTGAATAAATCAGTATATCTGATGCCAAATACTCTTTATGATTTACTGAAAACTGGAGATTCTATC
Source organism: Fraxinus xanthoxyloides (assembly GCA_903798325.1). NCBI lineage: Eukaryota > Viridiplantae > Streptophyta > Magnoliopsida > Lamiales > Oleaceae > Fraxinus > Fraxinus xanthoxyloides. The sequence goes on along the minus strand of CAIGRL010209531.1, from coordinate 15,360 downwards.
AAAAATAGTTTTAGATAACTTTGTAAGTGTTCTAAGAGAAACAAACGTGGGTATATATTGAATGATTGAAATGTGGAATCAGTTGATTTATTTGAAGTGACACTGGGGATGTTTGTTTATACCAGTGGATTAGTACATAGCCTGTCTTCTTTTCCGATAATGTTCCTCCTTTTTAATGAGATTGTCATTCTTTCTTTAGAAGATCACCCCATGACTCAATTGATGTTCCCCATGTATGCATCAGAGTGCTGGTGGATTTAGGATAGACAGGTTCTTTTTTAGCCAAGGCATGGGCTTCACATCACTAGAAGCAAGGTGTCCAGAATTCCTAAACCCAAAAAGATAAATTGGATGTTATATAATAAAATCACCAAAAACTAAAAAATTGTAGTGACCAATTCCATTTTTTTCATATTTCCACCAGATTCCTTGGAAGAGTCAAGTTCTGCCAACAGAAAGATTGGAATCAACATCCTCAGCGATCAGATTATCCTTCCCTGTTGATAATACCTGGAAGAATTCTTTTTCAATCTTTGTCTCGAACAGATGAAAAAAGGTTTCTGGTCAGCTAGATACATGTTGAGATAGCCTTGAATGAGCTCATACTAAAACGCTCTGGCCTTCTTTGAGTATATATTATGAATGTTATGACAATTTTGGGAGGCTTTAAAATACAAGCGTATGAATTGGAATTAAGATCTGAGCTTGATGGAAATAATTTATGATTGACTGGACATGGGTCAAAAGGGTAATACAGCAAGGAGGCCATGAGTCAAATGCTGTATGCTTCAAGCAAAAATTCAACTGGTTCTCCAGGCTTCCTATGTTTTAAATTGGGAGAAAAACAAGCATTATAAACAAAGAATAGAGAGTAGGGAGGAAACAGAGAGAAGAAGCAGTCATAATTGTCTAATCCTCAAATCAAATATTAGTTAATATCAAAAGAGATGCTCACAGCCCGGATATAGGCCCTTTAGTCTTAAGAAAAATGAATCTTAATCTTCCATCAAATGAATCATCAACCAAAACATATGAAGATAGCCTAAAGAGAGAAAAATAACTAACCTGTTTCACTTCTGATCTCAGGTGAATTACAATTAAAAAACACTTTTCTATGCTAGATGTGTTAAATTCACTACTGGTACTATTACAATATGATTTTCTACATATTGGAATTTTTAATTATGATGTGCTATTGCAAAATCAGAATTGAAGTTGGTAGCGGAGACTATCATTGACACCTGAAAGAATCGAATTTGTAATTTTGCCGAACTATTGCAAAATCAGAATTGAAGTTGGTAACAGAGACTATCATTGACACCTGAAAGAATCACTTATTAATTGAAATGCAACACTTTTTAGCTTTGGATTTATAGAGTATAGAATTTCGGGACAAAGAAATAACCAACTTAAAAATTATGATGAATTGGTTCAGTTTTATGTATTTAACTCATTGTGGATGTTTACCTTGCACAGATATTGTTTGATTAATCCTTGGACCTTGCAGGAGATGTTTTCTATGCAAACTGGGAGGAAGTGCTTAACGGGGCTACTGCAGTTGTTTCAACACTTGGAGGTTTTGGCAGTGAGGAACAGATGCAAAGGATTAATGGCGAGGCTAATGTTGTGGCAGTAAATGCTGCTAAAGAATTTGGTGAGACATTGTCCGTTATAAACTTAGGAGTGCCTATTTGGAATGGATATCTATTTGTATTGCCTGTTTAAAATTTTTATTCAATTTTACTTTTCATTATTTACAGTTTACTGGATGGAAATGTCTGATTACATCATTTGGCATGACTTGTATTGTGTATTTCTTTTTCGTTTCTCTGCAGGCATTCCAAAATTTATATTGATATCAGTTCATGATTATAACCTACCATCTTTCCTACTTACATCGGGTTACTTCACTGGAAAGAGGAAAGCGGAATCTGAGGTTCTATCCAAATATCCAATGTCAGGTGCCTTATTATTTTTCTAGTGTTTACTGTCAATTCTACACAAATCCGTTGATAACATGCTGGAAGGTAAACTATTAGTGGGTACAGGAAGTGGTTTATTATAAATGCAGTTGATTTTGTGGGGTATGTATATCGAGAGTAAGAGGGGAACAAGTATCTCAAAGTGAGGAAGGGAGATGAGCCCACAAATTGTTGTTATCAATTTTTAGAAGTGAGAGGAAGCGGATGGGCGTCCACTACAGAAAACTTGAGGAAAATAATTCAGTATAACTAAATTATTTTCCTCATGGGTATTGAGTTAAACATTTACAACTCCAAGAAAGTCATAAAACATAACTATACAATGATCAATGATTACAAAGTTTTGTTGTTGATGAAAAGAGGACATGTGCTACTCATAACTCCATACGAGTTCGAACAAGTAATGAAAACAACTAGTGAACGTGAAATTATTTTAGCACAAAAGTGAGATATAGTCGCTGAACTCAAAATATACCCTGACATGTCACACCTACATATCTCTAGCTTCATGATGATGTATCTCATTGATGTAACTTGATAGTCCTCAAAATATTACACATATGACATGGCCCTCATGAAATTATCCTCATACATTAAACACTAGTTTAATGACCTTGTATTTCATAAATGAGAACAATTGAACAACTGATACCCAAATCATCAGGCTGAAACCAATACTTTGCGGATGTAAAATGTTTTGGTGCCGACACCTAGATATTTTGTTGGTATAGGTATTGATACCCATGCCCTGGGTATCAATACTTGTGCTTAAATAACTTAAGCGTTTATATTCAGACCTGGGTATTGCACAATCAGGGGCTAATTTATGAGGTTTTATCATCTTAATGCATACTAAATTGCATCATAACTTTGTAACCCCTCAATTAACAGGTTCAAGACAATAACCATGTCATTTAACAATCCAAATTATGAGGTATTCGAATTAAAATCTCGATTTCATACCTCATCAAAATAACATCTAATTATCAAGAATGCCACTCTTCCCCACCAAAATTTGCATTTTTCCTTTTAGAATATGCAAGGTCCCTATCTGGTGAGAATCCTCGTACATCCTCAGGAAGTACCTCTAGAAAAAGATGAACCACCATAGCATTATGGTTGCCAATTTATGTTCAATCTCGATGTCTATGGCATTGACCAAATACACAATGCATCCCATGTGCAGTAGCCTTCTAGCTTTCTCATTGGAAATCACAAGCCTTGGACGACTCCACGAATGTGAATGGCTCTTTGTTGACTGGTTGGAATGTCACCATTTTCTTTCTTAAATCAATGTTAATATTTTACTTGAATAGATCCATCCAAAACACATCATAAACTCTCATCCACGGTTCAATTAAATCTGCATATAATTTCCATTCTTCAATCTGGATTGAAAATGTCCTTAGAATCTAATCCCTCTAATGTACCTCCCCAAATTGGACTATCACACCATAACTGTTTTATGATTTGTCTGATGGTAAGCCCATTCATTTCAGATGTGCAACTGATATGGATAAATGCATAGCTTTGGATCCATATTGTTATGCTACGAGTGTTTAAAATATTACCTACAACCATTAGAGGATTGGAGTAAGGTTTCCCAATTTTTGTCTCTGTTTGTGTCATTAAGTACAAAAATTGAAATGAAAAACTAGCTGAGGCTCTCTCTCTCTCTCTCTCTCTCTCTCATTATAGAAACACTTGCATAACATAAAATGTACTGACTACATCATGAAACCATAACCCAAGTAGGAATGTCCACTATTCATCATCCATGTACACTGCATTCCAGGTTCCTCAGAAGCTGTGGTCCCACATGCAAAACAAACCTATTGTTCTAGAACTAAATGAGGTGAAGGCTTTACAAGTAAAGACTATGCATGCTCAATAATATCATGAAAATTCTGGAGATTTCATACCCATCATCCTCATATGAGAAAATCATCATCCCGTGCTCATTCTTGTCACAAAACTCATGATCAAATCATTTATCACAAAATCATGCTAGTATAGCATACTATAGATCTCTGTGTAGAATTCATACTAGAGATAAATCTAAGTTATAGCATTCTATATTTAAATGTTCAAATCGTTGTCATATAATGTGCTGGATTAAAAAATGTGGAAAAGCAAATAAGTAGAACGCAAATAGATAATTTCTGGGTCAAATGAGTATTGAGGGACTGGGAAATGCCACTCTACAGAGAACATAATCTCGCATGATTAAATAGTTGTGGTTAATCACTTGTTTAAGCTACAAAATCTGTTTTCAATGCACTCAAAAGATATAGTGAAAGAGTCCTTTAATTTGTCTATCTTTCTGATATTCATGGCTTTCATGTTTCAACTTCAACAGGCGTCGTTTTCAGACCAGGGTTTATATATGGGAAGAGGAAAGTTGATGGATTTGAGATCCCTCTGGATTTGATAGGGGAACCGCTCGAGAAGTTTCTGCTTGCTACAGAAAATTTTACCAAACCTTTGAACCCTTTGCCTGGCTCCGATTTACTTTTAGCCCCACCAGTTAGCGTTGACGATGTTGCCTTTGCTGTGGTAAATGCTGTCATAGACGACGACTACTTTGGCATTTTCACAATAGAGCAAATCAGGGAAGCGGCAGCAGCACTTAAGGTGTGAAGTACTTTTTACGTGCCAGTTTGAGATCCCTCTCATGTTCTATGTAGTCGCCCTCTTGACACAAATTCTCGACAGAGCCAAAAAATCGCAATTATAAACATTTTTTTTTTCCTGCAAATTAGGTGTATGCTCATGCTTTTCGATTGGTTATCAAACCTAATTGGCCTTTTCATTTTTTTTTTTTGGAAAATCGAGGAGAAACTTACATCAAGAAAAGTCATCCCGCACAAAAGGTGAAATAAAGAAAGGAGCACAATCTAATTGGCATTAGGTTTTTCGTGCTCGACAGACTTGATTTGTAGAAGTTTATTTCACATAATACAAGCCTTGAAGAAATTGTTTTGAGCTTTTTCTTTCTATTAACTGGCACCTCAAAAAGGTATATTGAATAAACCATTAATTGGTTCAATTGATCCTTGTGAAATCAAGAAATGCATTAAATCTGCACTCGAAACTCCTCATTCACTTGGATTCAAACCTTGGTGCTTGTTGTGCCGTCTAGTTATGCTTTTTACACGTAAACTGGCCTCATGCTTTTTAGAATGCTAATTAAAAATATCCATGGGTTAAAAAGTGGATTTTTCATTTATTGTAGATAATCATAAAAGTATATCGAATAATGAGTAGAACAACTCTCGAGTATGGTGAGATTAATAATTCATGCAATCACACATGATCTCAAGGAGAAAACGAAGAAAATAGTGGTTAATAGATGCCTAATAAATATCATGAACTTCGTGTTAAATTATACTTGAACATGGATCGTCCAGTATACCTGAACACAATCGTCGCTATTGTTACAAGTGTGTCATTGCTTTTCATCACAAACCATAAAAAAATATGATTGTTCCTTGAAGAGAACAAGAAAATTTCAAAGAGATTAAAAGTCTTTATATAAAATTACATCTCATTTAGAACTGCAATTCTAAATACCTGCTCGGTGAAAATTAAAATTTATATTTTAATCTAATCAAAACCAACTATTAATTTTAACAACACATATCATGGAATCCACAACTTTTCATCAATTTTTATCCACCAAAAATCTGATTTTAATCCCCCACCAAACGGGCTAAATTTGTTTCTTGAGTATTCCTTCACTCAACCATAATTTGCCAAACGATATGCTCTTCATTGTACATGTACCGCGTGAGAGAATTTCTTCATTCTTAGAAATCGCACCAAAATGCTTCGCTGCTTGACATTGAAGGCCCCTTAGGGCTGTCTTTTCTTTCCCAAGGATTGCTCTGATAGGTACCTAGATCACAAACCAAATTCAGTATATATTCTATTAAATGAAATGATTGAAAAGTTTAACATTTAATTATCAGTCGAATCAAAGAGAATCAAGACCATGCATTCACTTGAGAAATATCTCTACTTTGAGCTTTGGCATTCATCAGAGATTTGCTTATTAGGTTACAAGATTTGGATTCATCTCCCAACTTTTACTGAAAAGTGTAAAAAGTGAAATAAGAGGACAAGATGTCCAGTAGTTACTCGAAACAAATGCAGAAAACTAAACTACATTACACAAATCACTAACGGGTAAATGTAACACACTGAAACTCTTTATAAGTTGGAAGTCCCTACAATCCTACCCGACACATGCTCAAAGTCCATTGCCACTCCATAAAAAGTTCTAGCATTCCTTCCTAGCCACAAAACCCAAAAGATGCCAAAACTGAAAACTTCAAATAAATTTAGCTTTTTATAGACAAAACAAAACCACCACAATACTGAGACGTCAAGACAACTTCCAATAACGACTGACTCCAGTGTCTCGAGGCCAACTCGCAATGCAATAAAGTAAGGATTAATCAATTCAGCATCAATTTAACATAAAACACATAAAAAAGAAAGCAAAAGGAAGAACGGTGGCTTCTTTTGGATCAATTTCCCAGTAAAATTAAAAGGAATAGGACAAGTTTGACAGGAATGAGAGAAAATTATTTGTTAAAAAAGAAGACGGGAAATGTTTAGAACCCAAACCATCTCACCCTCACTATCTACCCAAATTTGGAGCCCTCTAATTCGTCAAGCAAAAGAACAAATTCCTCTGACTCGTCATTATTGCATCCATTAAAAGAAAAAATGAGGAAATATAATCTCTTGCGATTGAAGTATGCTGAAATAGCAGAGAGCAATGAGTAGCAAAATATGATCTCCCCACCAACCTCATATCTTGCACAAGGAATAAATTAATATGAGAATTATGATCCCAAGACAGTAACCTGAAACTGTACTCGCTTCTTTTCTGTTCCACTCGATCGCTATGCAACCCATATTTCCACATCAGTAGTTCACGCCAAAGGATACTTGTTCCAACAGGAATCACAATAACCACTTGCCTATTTCTCTTTCAAATTCCCAATATCCAAAGACCAAACCTCCTTAACAAGTTGATCTGAACCTCAGGTCCATGGCACTGGGTGCTCCATTGTTGCATTGTCCGTCTTTTTCTCTGAATAATTATTCTAGAAAGGCAACCACTTCCCTCGAAATTTTAAAAAGAGACAACAATTGGAATGCTCCAGTCTCCAGATCAACAACTGCACCAGTTTCAGTCTCCAACCTTGCAATAAAAATGCCCTTTTTCACCCGTCCAACCTCTTCATGACTTTCGGAAACATTGGTATCCAAGAATCCACTCTAATCAGATCAATCCTCAGAAAATTTTAATTACTTCATCAGTCATCGCTCGATTTCACAATTCAAATCAGCTGCTAAAGAAACACCTTGTGCTTTATCACATTCACTTCAACCAAAGAAGACGCCTTGTTCTCTTCCACATTCATTCCAAACCCCTTTGTTTGGACAGGATAAAATCCATATTGAAATGACTATAACCAGTTTTATAATATTTAAATTTTAGCGAGGAGCTAAAAATTAAAAATCAGAAGAAAAAAATCCAAGATTCTGAGAAGTCCTAGGCCAGAAACACTAGATCAAGCTGACAAGTTTTTCAACAATATTTTCAGGCACTCTAATATCAGATCTAGAAAGAGAAGGGCTTCGCCTTCAAATGCCTTTTTTCACTTATGATGCAGCACTCACACATTTATAGCTTTAAATAATTCTCTATCTCCTCTCCTTGTAATTTTGGAGGTAAGGTTAGTATGGCCCTGATGCGGGATGCAATGAAACAAATAACGAACTCGTAGAAGACGAGGAGATGAGAGGGAGAGAAGAAGAGGAAGACAGAAAGGGGAGAAGAATTAGAGAGACAAAGGGGGGAGAGAGAATTTTTAGAGGGAGAATTTTCGCTTTATACAAGAATCCAGTTTAACCATTACAATGCTTAAGTCCCCTTTACAGAGTTTAGACTATTTAATTTGAGAAGGAAATAATTATTCTAATTACTCTTGCTAAAGTAAGACTATAAACTAGGGAGGACTTCATATAATATATTTAGGGCGTGTTAGGTAGAGATTAAAATTAAAAAACTAGCCGTTATTGTTGACTTTTATTAGACGAGTGGGATTCAATAACGGCTATATTTTTAATTTTAATTGGATTTTGAGTTATACCGAACACGCCGTTAATAAGATCTCATCAGTCCCTCCTTTTTTAGCCAATAGACGAGGTACGCATCAATGCCATACCCCAACTCAGGCACGATGATTTTTCTGGGAAAAAAAAACGAAAAAAAAAATCCCATTTTCACTTACGGTGCAGTACCAAAGTTTCTGATACAAATTTCTTTCTTAAAGAGCATCTAGGTTTGCTTGTGGTTAGAGGTAGGTTTTTTGGTCAGAGTATGCTAGAGTAGCAATACAACTACAGATGATGGCAGCTTTTAAGTCTGTCGTAGCAAGAATAGATGGAGGTGGGTCTAGACGACAAAGGTGTGTTGTGTTGGTAGTAGTGGCTTTCCTACGTCATTCTATGCTTTTCAAGTTCTTAAAATTTGAGATTCATGCTTCTCGATTATTCAAGTTTTACAATTTCCAGCATTAACTGTAGAGGTAGGTGCATCACCACATGCACACTAATTAAAAAATGTAGCCAAAGCAATCTCAAACACAAGATTGTTAGAGACTCTTAGTTTGATTTGAATTAATTAATGAATAATAGGTGGAATCTTAGTAGAACAAGGATCTTACAAGTTATACTCCTACAGCTTAATTAAATGTTTGTCTAGTAAGGACATAAAGTATCTATTAACAAGTAAAGCCTAAAATGTATGCTTATGTTCCTGTTTTTTCTAGCTATAATTTACTTATCCTCTTGACTATCTTGTAATGATCCTAAGTTTTTTCTAAATAAATTTCTAGTTTCCCATAGGGACATAAACAAGTAAAAGAATCGGTGTCACTTACTTTCCAGTGTAAAAACCTGCAGAATACCACGCGTTCAAAACCACAGCAATATCTGTTCCATACTCGGTACTTTCTATTAAATGGCTAACTTCTGGCCGCAACTCTTTGTCCTTCCCTGCAGTCCATTCGAAAAAATAACATATAAACTAAGACTTCATATTGCAGCATTATAAACTAAGACTTCGTATTGCAGCATTCCTAATAGACCTTATGCACCACATTTGTGCAGTAGAAGTGTTGGTTAATGAATGGAAACAAGTATTTCTTTCTTTCCTTGTTTTTTGTGAAACTACCCATTAAGTTTCTAAGCTAATAAATTATTCATTTTCCACAGGAATGTTTAAATTTCAGTAAAAGTAAAGATGAGCATATATCGCTGAGCTTGTAAAATATTCATTTTTCAACGTGAAGTTCAAAATCCAGTACTAGTGGCATCGCACGCCATGGTGCGTCAGCGTCTTATTAAAAATATGGTATATAGTGAATAAACTTTGCAGGCATATTAAAATAGTAGATCTGTCTCCATAACTTTGTTAGTGATGTATGCTGAACTTATTCTTTTATCAATTCACGTGAACGCTGAATTCGTGCCCTAAAAATCAATCACTTGAAGAATCCCAATTATATTGTTGTGCAGCAAGGCTAAACTTGCAACCAGCCTCCCCTTGCAAATTGGGTGTTCTTATCCTTCTGTAAGCATGCATGTTTTTCCAAGTCTTGTAAGGTGGATAGAAAGTACTGATAATGCTACACTAAAGGATACCCACCCTTCCCTCGCACATTGATTTCTCTTTTCTTTCTATAAGCCCACATTTCTGAACTGCAGTAACGGGACTTGGAGATTTCTGGTAAGGGTGCTGTTACTTTGGCTAAGACGTTCGAATCCTGAGTGCTTAATCAAAATAACTTATTATTTCATTTAATAAGCCAGTGCAAAAAATCCAAGAAAGTTTATGTGCTGCATGGAATGCAAAATGAGAAAGTTCAATGTAGGTTAAAGCACATGCTAAAATAACAAAGCTGATATCTTTTGAAGTCACCTTTGAAATTTTAAGTACTACAAAAATAAGAAAATTTTCTTGCTACTTTAAAGTCATCCGCGCCACAGAAAAATTCATAAGCAAGAAAAGAGCTTGTTTGGGGTGACTATTCAGGTAAATTACAGAAAGAGCCATTTTGTGTGGTTAGTAAATATCTATTTATAGTCTAATCTTCCCCCAATCCTCGAAAATGGCATGAGATCAACCCTCTTTCTTCATTACCCTTCACTGGGAATTTATATAATCAGTCTTTTTCTGTAAGAATTAGTATTATCTGCTTAAATACACTGTGATAAGGTTTTTTCGAGTTTTGCTAGTTTGGTAGATGGGGCTTAGGTGCATCTACGAAGATTACATTGATTTAGCAATGTCCATCCCACCCACCACATCCCCCTTGAAACTCTGTGACAACCTAAAATATCAAAAAGTAAGTGGGGGAGGGGGTAGGTTTGGAAAAGAGAGACAGAAAGACATTATTAGAATCGAGTCTAATATGTGAACATAACAAATCAAGAGTTGTCTAGGGTAGAGCCACATCAGAGCCTCCACAGTTATAAAGGAGCCTAGTAGCTGCTTCTTAATATATTTTATTAAACACAATTCTTAATGGTATGAGTAATTATGGATTCAAGAATGAGGAACTATTTTTTTCTTTTCCCCCAGTTTTGCACTTCGAGTCAACATTCTCAAAACTTAACATACTACATTTGGTCATTGGCCACCTCTCAGAACAAACTAGGTACATAAAAGAAATTTCAGTCACTACACTCCTATTCCAAGATTTTGAACATCCCCTATGTCAAAGCCAAATAATGAGAGCTATTGGCTGACACAAAGAGAGCAGGAAAGTTGTCTTACCTCCATTTACAGATGCATCAGCCTTCTGGGAAGTTTCATTTGTAAGAGAAGAAAGTGCTCTTTCTGCAGCAACCATTGCCGTTTTAACAAAACCGTGATCTTCCTGAGATGCTGAATTCCCATTACAACCACCTCTGGAAGTATCACAATTTTTATCAACACAAGCACCATCTGAACAATGAATTGGTAACGAAGAGCAGCAGGCCACCAAACTTTGACAGCCATATGGACAGTAACAGTTAACTGTTTGGTAAGAAGATTGGGCAACAGAAGCTTGATTATATTCAGGAGTGAATGTACTAGAAACAGGATGCTCATAGCTCCAATTGCTGAATTGATTAAGTTGATGGAGAATATTCTGCCTCTCACTCTCAAGCTCGTAATATTTGTTCAGTAACTGGTTGTAGTCTTCTGGACTTTGTGAGTACCATGTGGCCTCATCTTGAAGATTTTGCGAATTGGATGAACCTAAGATTTTCTTTGGAGAACCTGACTCCACCGCAGAATTTTGTTTGGCAGGTGTAAGGTTACTGTTTTGCACAGTGGATGAAACTATATTTTTTTCAGGAAAATCTGACTCCACAGAAGGATGTTCCTCAATCGGTGAAAGTTTGCTAGTCTCTCCAATTTCTACTGTGGCATTTAATGCCGTGTTCTCGCCATTATCTGCCTCCAAATGTCTTCACAGATGCAAAAGAAATAAAAAGATTAGCATGTAGATAATGATTTTAAAGCTCATACATCATATCACTGTCAAATTAGCATCTAACAAATTTACGTGAAAAAAGTACTTATCAAGTATTAAACTGCTCAAGGTAGTGCCAGTTTTCGCTGGATTTCACATGTAGAGAAAAGTTACATAGGGTACTAAAAGAAATTATATTGACGGGCCATTGTGATGGAAATGAAGAAATACTTAGAAAACACTGAGGTGAGTGTTGCATGTACAGGGATAAAAAGTTGGTATAGTCTGGAAGAGTTTTCAATAGATCCAAACAAGATGAACAACTCCTCAGGGTCCTAAAAACACAGGCTTCCGACAAATCCCTTCTAACCTTGAATTTATATCTTCAATGTCTTCAAATATTCTTCTATTTCTTACTCTTTAAACTACATAAGATATAAAGAGTGTCTCACTTTGCCTCTTTAGATGTGGAAAGTAAGTAAATTACTTTCAAGCCTTATGTGAAAAATATCAAGGTGATCATGGTGCACAAAACAGTACAGAAATACTTCTTCTTTTTTCTTCTAGTTTAACCTTGGTTCATGCTCTATTAAAGACTCCCTATTCGTGTTGCATCAGGGCTTCAAATTCAATTTTAAGCACCACAACTTCCCAAAAGAAAAACTCTACGTGTTTGTTCCGGACATGGATAAAAATATCATCCCACCTTACTCAGTGCCCATCCCAAGTCCTCGGAAACTCTATTTGAAGACAAGCCAAGATACCTGCATTAAGGGAGGGCTCTAGGAATAGTCCATCCCACAGCCTATTGTGAACACGAACTGGAATTCTAGATCAACTGCTCGACATGAAGGGTGGAGATAAGTACTTTCAGTCGAAAAGATAAGGGAAAAAGATGTTATCTCATTTATATGCTGTAATGCCTTGGGCAGCATATAAATAGAGCCACATAAGGAAGTTTGAAGTACAAAATCCGTTCCTAGGGAACCTTCCAGGTAAGTCGTAATTTTCAATATAAAGAAAATAAATTCGGACATTTCAAAAAAGTTTTCAATTACGTAAGCATCAGGGTGGACGCAGGGAATACACTACCCTTTCTTGCTGGCATTGTCGAATGGAGGCCAAGAAGCAGAGAAAAGTTTGTTGCGAAACCTGAATGTTTTTACCTAAACAATAACTGTAGAATTTTGGGCTTTGCTATTGGACATAATACCAAAGCAATAAAAAAAATATTAACTTCGACATGTATCTTTCCCTGATCCCATTATCAACCGCATTCCCTTCGATGCATGGCGTCAAGGCTTCGAGATCGTATAAGAATCAAATTATGTTCAATTTTGAATGAGCTGATTATATCTACATTCCAATTTCAAACTCAAAACAATTGGTTGATACAGTTCATAAATAAAATTTGAATTATGAAGAACATCAAATATGTACCTCCCAACACAATCCACAGTTTACTTTTTTCTCCTTCTACATACAAAAGAATTAGTAATTCCTCCCACAAAATAATTCGAATTACAATTTTCTTTAATCACTTGCGACATTAAAGCTTGCACATAAATTTTAAACTTCATCCAAAATTTGAAGAACTAAAACATTACCCAACAGAGGAGCTAACTTCACTGCTCTTGCTAACAATTTCAAAAATTTCCTCATTACAAGTAATGTGTTTTCCTCCCTCAGCAGACCCATTTCGACCTCCCACCCCGTGCATCGTCTACAAAAAACAACATGTTAGCATATAAAGTACAATACGTGTAAAATAATGTATTTATGTCTATGTGTGTATATATAGAGAGAAAATCAGAGGAACTTCGTATTCGGAAATTGCGTCCTCGAAGGCGTTGATGAGAGCAGAATCGTCCCATAGGTCTCCCTTCCCCATTTTCTTGTTTCTCTGTGCTTCCTCGTATCACTCTGTACCTCTATGGACTTAATTCCAAACTCTAAAAACCCTCCCATAAATTCTAGCTCGGTCCCTTCCGAGTCATGCAAGAACTCACTGTGAACCTACCCGATTATTTCGACTTCTTTTAGTTCCAACATAAAAATATTCTTGTTTCTTTGTTTCGAGACTTTTACCTCTACGCTAATCTGAGATAATTTTAGAAGTGTGGATTTAAGAATTGAAATTTTATAAAATGATTAGTAACTTTTACAAGTAGAAAAGAATAAATGAAAATGGATAGAGCAAGAGAACAAGAATATAACATGTGTAATCATGGGTTAGATGTACAAGATTGCGACTGTTAAATGTAATCTAGTTTTTAATTAGACAGCTTTCATTTGTAGCCTTTGTTTGGCAGATATTAAAAGTCAATTTTTAGTAAATTTTAATAAAAATTGACGAAATGTATGGTTAAAAAGTTGTGAGTTCTATGAAATATGTAATTAAAATTAATTGTTGATTTTGACTTAAATTCCCAATTCAATTTTCAATATGTACCACTTGTAAAGATGCCTTGTTAAACTTGACATGTGTTTTTCCATTTCAATATTTCTTCTTAATGACAATGAACTCAGTCTCCATTATCATGAGACAAATGATAATGTGCAGTTAGAATATGCAAGTTGAATCTTAATTGCAAGTGCGATTGGATACCTTGCTAAGACATTATTGAAGTATAATGATGAGACTTTAATGAGGCGTTCTAAATCAGTGAGTGCGCATTTCATGTCTTACCCATGTCAACTTTAATCACTCGTGCATAGTAATAGTAATTTTTCAATCGTCACTTTCAATAGGGAAGTGATCCAAACATTGATGTTCATTCAAATGGATCATGCAGAAGAAAACATTTTTTATGTCAAGCTCATACAATTGGAGCCAAACACCACTGAGTACAAGTATGAAATTATATTTGTCATCAGTGCATTCTGTACTATTACTGATGGAATGGAACAACCAAGTGAGAAATGCAAGTTTCGTATGCCTTGCAAAGGTAAACAAAAATTATGATAATCACGAAGGCTCAGAAAATGATCGAGTTACAACGAAAGGAAAACTCGACTAATCATCATCGTGTGTATTTGAAGACAACATCAATGCGACAATATAAAAGCTTGATTTGCTCGTTTTGCCATCTCCATCTAAATGATTCTACTGTAGCCACCTTTGAACAACTTTGTTTTAATTTGTAGCACTGATTACAAGAACCCCACGATACTTTTGATTTGTAACTTCGTTTTATTTTGTAGCACTGCTTTTGCATGAAAATTCTTCAATGGAGTTTGAGCTCAGCAATACTGTATAACAAGCTTCACAATACTTATTATAAATGTTACTTTTGTGTGTGTTCTAATCTACTTTAAGTAAACTACGAAACTCAACATTTATCTTCACGTTTCAATTATCAGTATTAGTAAATAAGATTTAGTTGGTGATATCTTGACAATGACTAACATCATTTCACGCTATTATGTAGTCAACTACATTATGCACATGCATCTCATTAGTGCTCCAAAAGTTCGCTTAGGTGATAAAGTAGTTGACCTATTTACAAAAGTATTTTTGACATCTATATTCAAGACATTGGCATGCAAGAAAAGAACGTAAATATTCAAAAACTTCAAAGCCGTAAAAATCTATATATTGGTAGGAATGACATAATTGCCCAAAGTCAGTGGCGGACCCACTACCTGGCGAGCCCCCGCGGTCGCCCCATGCTGGATCCGCTGGAGCTTTCAAACCACCGGGCGCAATCCGTAGTTGCAGTGTGGAAGATGGGAAAAAGAAGGAAGCCGAAGAAGAAGACTCAGTTTTGGGTTTTTTTTTGCCAGTTTTGCCATTGTTTGGGCCTTTGGGCTGTCTTTTTTTTTTTTTTTTT
>CAIGRL010209512.1:0-24302 GCA_903798325.1 Fraxinus xanthoxyloides | reverse complement strand
CAATTATTTCAATAATTACATATTCAATTTGACGTATGGACGAATATGCAAGTTCAACATGGAACAAGATTTTGCAAAATTCTGTATCTAGCACGTGTCAGCCCTTTAATAAACTAATGAATCTGACCTAAATGTGAGGGGTGCATTGAGGACAATTTAAATAAATAAATTTGTCCTTAAACTTTTAGATGACGTGGTTCAACAAGAACTGCGTTTATTATTTCTGCAGAATGAAGTACAATTAAAATTGGTTGCTGCTTCTTTTCACAGAAGGTGCAGAATGCTTTGTTGCAATCAGATGTCCAATCAAAATCCGATAAAAGTCCTGTCACAGTGGCTGATTATGGTATGCTGTTGCACTGTCAGATTCATTCATCTTATATTAGTATTTTGCATAACTTTATTCTGCAAAGCACAGATTATTCCATAACAATTGGTTGAAGAGGTATTGTCCATTTTATGTGGCTTATGCAGAAAATAAAATGATGTAAAACGCATAAGGTTTGTTACATATGTTGCACGGAAAAATCGCAGCTCAATTGGACTATGGAGTGAAGATCAAATAGAAGTTTTTTGGTTTTGTTTTCCTTTAATAAGCCACTCAAACAGTTTTCAGTTGGACCCTGGATTGTTTCTTGAGAATCCTACTTGAACTGTAGTGAAAAAGGGTGCCCTGGAGTTCATCATGTTATACTCAAAGATAATTCTTCGTCGACTGGCTGATGTTTCCTTTTGATGCGGGTTGAAATGAAAGTGGAAAAAAGTCATGTTAATATATTTTGAGTCTTCATCTCTTAGGAGAAAGATAAAACATTTACCTGCTAGTTCTCCAGATATTACATCACATGCATATACAATAAATGTTCTTATTCTAAACGATCATCTAATTCTTAGGTTCACAGGCTTTGGTTAGCTTTATATTGGAGAAAGAGTTTCCATCGATGCCATTTTCATTAGTGGCTGAGGAGGTAACATCTGAACTTATAGTTTGTTTTTATAACGGTTATGCAAAATCTAATTATCCTCATTTTCTTTTCATATATGTAGATTTATTTTCATATTGCTACCCATCCAATGTGTAAGAGTTATTTATTGTTTCTTGTTGAATGGGAGATATAAAGTTTGAGTATTTCTAGGACTCAGAAGACCTTCGCAGAGAAGAAACCCGAGAAACACTAGTGCGCATAAAGGAACTTGTAAATGATACTCTTGCTAGGAATGGAATGAATCACATATCACCCTTGTCTGAGGAAGATGTGCTCGATGCCATTGACCGTGGAAAATCTGAAGGCGGTCCTCATGGTCAGCATTGGGTCTTGGATCCTATTGATGGTACCAAAGGGTGAGTGTGCTAGAAACCTTCACAATTAGTAATTTCTCCTTGGGCTTGCAATTCTGGATTGTTTCTCTTGCCTTGTGAATAATTAGTGGTCTCCTCATCGAATTGCTTATTATTTTTTGCTCTTTCAACTACATTCTCTTCGTGTTGAATTTATCTTCCAAGTGAGGCGATGTCCTAAAATTGGATTAAGTATACTTAGATAAAAAATGTCTGTCCTTGAAATGAGTTGTTTATTATATCTGGGGTACTCCAAATGGGAAAAGAAGATACTAATACATATTAGTGGACAGCTTGGAGTTCTTAGTGAATATGAACTCCGTAAAATTGGTACGACTGTCGTGATATATGGTAAACTTGTGCGTTCCTATTCAAAATTTGTGTTTACAAGGATTTTTCTGAATTTCCCAGACCTGGATGTTTGTGAGCAGAATGTTTATGAAGTAGTGACTGAAATAAAAGGTATTAAGAAAATTTGATATCACCCTTCTTTGTCTAATATTCATAGAAAAATAGCTAAACTGAAAAGAAATGTCAATTCTACCTAATTTAACCAAAGTTTTTCAGATCATTCTCAGTTTTTAAACACCTCTCTCTTGAAGTATTAGATCAGCTAATTTCTCAATATATATCACAAACATGGAAACATGTGTGAAGGTTATGCAACTTTTCTGAAACATGTTGGGACAATTGTTCCAGACAGACAACTAATTGTCTGATTTAATACTCTCTCTCTCTCTCTCTTGGTGACTCTCCCCTCCCTAAGCTTTGGCTTTGAGAGTGCATTTTATAGTGTGTATAATTCTTGCAAGCCCATTATTCATACAACAGTTTTATGCCTGCAAATGCAGTTTTATGAGAGGAGACCAATATGCTATTGCATTAGCATTGCTAGACGAAGGGAAAGTTGTTTTGGGGGTGTTAGCTTGTCCAAATCTTCCTTTAACATCTGTTGCCAGCTATGATCGGCACAATTCTCAAGACAAAGTTGGCTGTCTTTATTTTGCTCAAGTTGGTGCTGGAACCTTTATGCAGTCTCTAGATGGCTCACCTCCAAGGAAGGTTGCTATTTCCTTGCATGCTTACATTATACATTTGGCTAAGTTTTAAGTATGGCAAAAGTTACCGAAAATGTTTGAATACCTTGCGTTTTTTCTAAATTTTAAGTAGAAAAACTTAATTATTTGAAAGCGATCCTACGGTAGTTTCAAACTAAGTAACTTATTTCTAATATTGATTAAAAAAAAAAAAAACCCTGCTATGTGTACAGAAATATGCTGCCAGAAATTTGTCAAAATACACTTGGCAGTTTTTGATTTGATAATGGTATCCACTTAAAAAGGTCCTTATTTTCTTGTTAGTGGACTTTTTAAAGCTTTGTCAAACTTGCTAATATACTTTGATCTGCGGTTGAGAAGTCGAAACTGATCCTATTGTCTTTCAGGTACATGTTAGTGCTACTACAAACCCTGAAGAAGCTTTGTTCTTTGAATCTTTTCAGGCAGCACATTATTCGCACGATTTATCTAGTTTGATAGCAAAAGTACTACTTTCTCTATTTTCTCCCTTCTCCTCCCACTCCCTGTCTCCGTGTGAATGTCTTGGTAGCAAATTTCTAATACTTCATTTCCTATCAGAAAATGGGTGTCAAAGCACCGCCTATTAGGATAGATAGCCAAGCAAAGTATGGTGCTTTGTCCAGAGGAGATGGTGAAATATATCTTCGTTTCCCTCGCGAAGGCTACCGGGAAAAGATATGGGATCATGCAGCAGGATACATGGTTGTCGCAGGTTGATAAATTGCTTCTCTCATATATTTATTGACTTGGTTATAGAATGGGGTCAAAAACACTGTTAGTAACTCAACTTATAGCGTTGTTTCACTTTAGTTAATGAACTGTTTTGTTCCAAGTTAGAGGTTGAAATTTCATGTTATTCTATATTAGGCACCCTGTCTATCTCCATCAGTTGAATTACTGGAAAAGATTGTATAGCATGATAAATCTGTTTGTGCATTATATATATCATTTAACTAGGCAAAAACATGTCTGGTGGTCACGTTGTGCTTTATTTATTTTTTTTTTATTTTTTTTCCATTTTTTGTGTTTCTTTATAGAAGTGCATTTGCCAAGCCGCCCAAAAATATGTGCTTTTGCCTAGATGGCTGGTAAAATATTACAGTAACAGATTTTCCATGCCATGTCGTCGTTTTTATCCCACATCAACATTTTTGTCTATTCAGTTGGCCAAAGTGCCTAAACATGAATAATCTGCAGTAAAATGATGGGCCTATATTAATAAATCCAGTGGCTGAAATTGCACCGTTTATTATTATTATTATTATGGGTATCGAAGATTCTGGTTGACTTTCATTTTGTAGAAGCTGGAGGTATTGTCACAGATGCTGCTGGGAATCCTCTGAACTTCTCGAGAGGGCGATATCTTGATCTGGACACAGGTATAATTGTCACAAATCAGAAGTTAATGCCCGCTCTGTCGAAAGCTGTAGTAGAGTCTCTAAAAGAGAGAGCTTCATCCAAGTAATTTTTATTTAACATATGGTGATATTATGTTAGTCTATGGGTATGCAAAAGGGAGTGAGATATGTTGTTTGCTAGATGTTACTATTGCTTTGTAATTGAGAGCATCTTGTTCTTATAACTCATACCAGTCTTTCAGTAATAATAAGTTTCTTTTTCAGGCGAAAGAGAATTACTTCTTGTATTGTGTATGTTTTCTCGTGTACTGTCAAAATCATCTTGAAGCTTTTTTTTTTTTTACGTAGCATTCTTCGGAGATATTTAACTTTATAGTTAAACTTTACTATTGTACAAGTGTTTTATTTTGTCGTAAATACGCTATTATATTCTAAAGTCTCTAGTGAATAGTTGGTTGTTATTGAATATTTTCATAAAAATGGAAAATTTAAGGATGGATGCCTCTCTTAAATGAACATCTAAAGCTATGTCATGGTCAAACGATTCTGTTTTTCGGGTCAATCCAAAAACTGCCGGTTTACCCGGATTTGACCGGCATGCACACCGGTCTAATAAGTTCACCCTCTTTATACAGATAAAATTAAAAAATAATAATTTCTCAAAACACTGTCCAATCTTTCTTTAATTAAGTTGAGCCTTGCGATTACATATAAAAGATGAAAGATTGAGTATTTTACTAACACTAAAATAAGAGTATTGTTATTCATAGTCATCTACTATAGTGGTTATTCTATGTGATAGCTTTTTATTTGGTGTATTAATTTTTTATAATTATGTGATTTTAAATAATAAGTTAATGCTTCAAATAACAAGATTACTGTAATGATAGACTATGAATAGCATTATTCTTAAAATAAATCCTTCCATTCCTTCTATCCGCCCCAAAATAAAAGCCCTCATTAACTGTATACACTAGCACCAAAACCCACCACCACCACCACCACCAATGGCTTCATCTTTCACGCCTATGAATTTGAATTCATACTTGAGTGTCATATCATTATCTAACAGCGTAATCAATAGCACAAAGAAGATCAATATCAAGATGAATGGCGATAGTCGTGGAGATTTTCGCCTTAAGCCCAAAAATGACAGCGATGGTAGTGCAAATTTGACTGGTGTGGAGATCCGATTGGTGTGGTGGGAGTTGACGCTTTGGTGCTAAAAATCTGTTGGGGTTGGATTGTAGATTTGAGATTTGTATATGATCGAATTTTTAAAAAAAAAAAAAAATTTGGGCAGGGATAAAGGAATTGGCTGTGGTCGAATTTAAAAGTTCAGTATTATTAAAAAATATTAACAGGTATAAGCACCACAATTAAAATTTGAAAACAAACAATAGTTTATGACATAATTCCCACATTTAAGAATGTCCAAGGATTATTCACCGGAAGTAGAGGTAAATTGCACAAAACGTCCCTACCTTTGAAAGTCATTGTACAAAGCGTTCATATCTTTCATTTTTTGACATTTTCACCCCTACCAAACCTTTCATGGTGCACAAGGTCATTTTCAATCATTTTTCCAATAAAATGACGACTTTACCCTCCAATTCAAATGAAACAAAAAGAAAAAAAAACAACAAATTACAATCATAGTCCTAATTTTTTTAAAATATGACCGATAAATCCTAAATTATCCACCACCACCACTTTCACAACTCCACCAAGTGGCCACATATAGATCCACATAGGATCACCTTCTGGCCACCATGCCCACCGAACTCTACCACCACTAGTCTCGCTTCACTCTCCCCAACATCCTCTCCCATCCTGCATATCCATAAGAGGCCCATGTAGACGAGTGGAGGCTTGTACGAGGTTATTTCTTTGCTTTTCTAGGAGGTGGGAAAATCAGGAGGATAGTCTTGTGGATGTCTTTCAATTGTTTCTCTTAGTGATTTCTCTTGGTCACTAAGGTTTGAAGGTGGAACATCATACACATCCGTAAAAATTTCTCCTATAGTTGGTTTCTCTACTTTCTCTGCATTTTGAATTGCATGCAAAACCTGTGGCAGGAGCAGAATCAGTTAAAAATGGAGAGAGTCAAGTAATGTACGAATTTTACAAATGAGTGAATCACAGTCAATAGAATGATACACAAGCCCATATAGATGAAATCAAAATGGCTAGCACCCTAATGTGATCAAACGAGTGTTATCAATAAAATTTACATTGATCGATAGTGAGAGTATCGACTGTTAATGTGATAATATCTTGAGTTCACCCTATGTGAATCTATGCTGCTATTAGAGATCACCTTTCAAGTTAAGAATCATCATATCATATGCAAACACAAACCAGGGACAACGAGCACCCTAATAATGTGAAGTCTTATATTTGATCACAAACATAAACAACAAGCATACAAGTGCAAAGGTGAAACTGCTAAGTAAATATATCCTTATTTAGCTCCACCAACTATTCCACATCAGCAAAAACCATGACTAAAGCACACATGAATAAGAACGTAAATCCTATTAAACATGACTTCACAATCAATAAACAAAGAACACGTAGCATGATAAATAAAACGTGAAAAGGTAGCATGTTCAATTAAAACTCACCAATCAATTCATACCACGCGTTACTAACATAAATGACTCAATTACCCTTGACCTCATCAGAAATCTACAAATAAGTATAGTAGGGAGCAAAGAAGAATTTGAAAAGTTGAATATTCTCCTTACAAATAGCCATTTCTCTCCTGGCACTTCTTTAAAGCCAGAATTTAGTGAGTTTAGGAGGGAAAACACAGGTTGGATGAAAGAAGTTTGTTAATCTTAATTTGGAGGTCAACGTAAGAGCAAAGCACACACAAATTTATAGTGGTTCACCCTCAACTTGGGAGCTACGGCCACTCGTCACTTTATTTTAACTCTAGAGAAGAAATATGGTAGCTTTCTTCACTTCTACCTTGCACACAAAAAACAGCCTCCTAAATGTAGGGTAATGATTAGGTTCCAGACATTCCAACATTTATAGCACAAAACGGCCACATATCAAAATCCCATGTGAGTGCAAAATGCTAACATATGTAGATCCTAGTTATAGTGCAAAGCTTTTATACGCTGACAGAAAAATCTTTGCCAAACAAATTCTTGTTGAAGTGATATTTATCTCAAGTATAACTACAGTAGAGCTGATTATATAAATCATACGAGTTGAGCTTGATAAGATGAGAAATTTAAACTAAAAGTAAAGGGCCATTTCCTTTGATTTGACTAGTGTGAACAAATTACCTGCTTCCTAATACCATCACGGAGTTCTGATTCAGCAGGAGCACTCCACCAACCTTCCCTTTCAATCCATTTCCTAAATCTTGTTACAGGGTCTTGTGCCACCCTCCACCATTCAATCTCTTCTGCCGGACGATATTTGGAAGAGTCGTCAGATGTGGAGTGGTGTCCAGATCTGTATGTGAGGGCCTGTTGAAGAAACAATCAGTTCTAACAGTGACCGCTCGATATATGAAATTGATTAAAGATGTTTGGATAAAATCCTTTCCCCATTCCAAGGACCCACAAAGTACCCCTAATGGTGCCACAATCAGTCCATTATAAAATTGGAAGTTCCTACTCTTAAACAAAGCATCCAATGATTTGTATTGTGGTGTCACCTCAATCAAAATAGGTCTGCATTCACTAATGGCCATTTTACGTGCCACACGAACAGCATTGTACACAGCAAGTGCATCATTACCGTCAACTCGGATGCTACGAACTCCATAAGCCTGACCTCTAACAACAATACCGTCGCCTGTCCAAAAATGAAGACCTCAGTTAAAAGGCTAAACGAGCAAATGTGCAATTGTGTAAATAGGCAATGGGAAGGGAATATACTTCGAAACTGATCCATTACTGGGGTGCTGATGGCCCATCCATTGTTTCGGCAGAAAAATATGACTGGTGCCTCCATAACTGCCGCAAAATTTAAAGCAGCATGGAAATCTCCCTAATAATATTCATGTACCAGAAAATTAAGCAGAAGACGTTAATAAATTGAGTCCATGTGAGCATAAAGAAGCCAGAAATGAAGCATTTCCTCCACACCAAAAACCCAATAGTTCCCTCATATATTCCATTCCCACAATAAGAATGAGCCTCGTGAAAATAAGTGTAGTTGAGTGAACAATTTGAACTCTGGAAAAGGTAACAAAATCCAACATTTTAAGGAACAAAGTAAAAGTAATAAAATTAACTGGATTCAACTAGAACCCCAAAAAAGATAAAATTATAGCAATATGAAGATATATTCCATAAAAACTATTAATACTAATAACACAGAATGTAGTAACTTATAGATTGATTGATGAAAATGAAAAGGAAGGAACCTCTATACCGTACTAGTGCCTCCATCTCCGAAATATGTAATGGTGCATGCATCTCGTCTATCCATCTTCAGAGAATAAGCAGCGCCAACAGCATGAGGAACTTGAGTACTGATACACAATTACCACCACGAATCATGATTTAGTATTTGAAAAATTTATATAGTGGTTTATCAAGCTTGATAAAGTTTGCCTCTTACGCTACTGTTGATGCAACAGTGAAATAATTGTGTTTGTTGGACCCATAATGGATAGGCATCTGTCTTCCTTTCCCATTATCAAACTTGTTTCCAAAACACTGATTTGCAAATTCTTGTAGAGTAAATCCCCTCCAAAGTAGAACTCCAGCTTCCCTATACTGCAAGTGAAATTTAATTTATACATCAATAGTAATGTAGAAATACAATACAAGGAGATGCTGATTTTGAAGGTAGGTTGAGAAGGATATATCATGTGAAAAAGGAATGTCTTTTAAACATTCCTTCTTAAAATGTTTCTATGATTTCTCCCTCCTCTCTCAATGTTTATGTATGTGAATGTTGGTTCCTGCTCAAAATATTTCTGTGATTATTACATATCAGCGAAAAGAACTAATGATTGAAGGGCGTGAGTCATGAGAAAGAGAATTCTTTCAAAAAAAGGTCTTGGTTTTTAACAATAAATTTCGAAATTAAGGTTTTTATTTTCGGAAGGATATACATCTTTAGTCCTATGAACTGAATTATCAACCGGATTCGAAGAGTCTATTTTAGTCCTAGGAATCGGACATTCATAATTTCTTATGTTATAATCATTACGGTTTCACAGAGATTAAGGTTCATTTACTTCTTACATATGCAAAAGAAACTACATTTACAAATGTGTCTTTCACACTCCATCACCTCTTTAGAAGGTTAATTGGCAATCCAGCTATACGCAAAAGCATATGCACAGAAAGCATGAGTGGAGCCACACGAATCTAACACCAGCAAGATCTTATCATGGCATATAGAATGCATCTGCTCATGAATCGGGGTAGCTCATTTGGTCATGTCTTGTGGTTATAGTGATTTTTAAAATAGGTCTAGACTGTTAGATTAGTTTGAATTAAGGGTTGAGATTTTAGTCAAATTCATTGGTAGGAGGAACCATACTTGTGTATATATATTCTAAGTAATAACAATCACATTTAGAGAAGATGAATACTTATATAAGCAGATATGATCGTAAGTACTATGCAGTGGATAGAGAATAACATTAGGTTAGTAGTGGTGAATTGACCTTGCGAAAGCACTTAAAAAAGATGTATTATGAGCATGTTTGGGTAATCCTAAAAAAAATATGGTTTAACTAACCTTTTTCACCAAACACGTTTGTAACATTTTCTACCGTTACTTTCTTGGCAGGTGCTTTTAGTTTGAAACAAACACATCTAAAGTAAGTCTTTGCTTGCAGCAAAAGTACTTTTTCCTTTTTCAGTCTTAGCCAAGCATGTTGGTCAGAAGATATGCCAGTAAGATCATACCCAAAAAACCTTTCACCCATAAGCCACAAAAGAAAGTTTTAAGATCTATATATTATAAATATTTTGCTCAAAGAAAGAACTCATTTACGAGGCAATTAGTTTTCTACATTAGGAGTCAAAACTTTTATGGCTCAATAATAACTTCGGCATGTAGTATGTAGTGCCTTATTTTAGGAATGCTCATTAACCTGAGGAAACACAAGATCATCCATGTGAAGTGCAGCTGCAGATGCAATGTTGATGGCCTCTTCTCCAATTGCAGTTACATAGAATGATATTCTTCCCTGCCTTTGTGCTTCATAGAAGATAGTGTCCATAATTTGAAGTGTAACCATATCTTTATACATTTTCACTGCCGTTTCTTCATCAATCTGAGCACATTTCAAGGAAAAAAAAAAGTTATTTACCTGTTGAACCAAATTACAAAACTATGCAAATTGGTTGTAAGATTGATACTATATTAATTTTGGTGCAATATACCTGTACACAGTCATCACTGACTGGTTGACCACAGTCATCAAGAACCTGGTAGCAGCGAATTCGCTCCTCTTGAAATTCAGACATGAATTTCAAATCTGAGGTGAACTTAACCATTCCTCCAGGAAAATTCAATACCTGCGGAGAAACATGTTCCACATCTATCAAAAGCAATGTTGCATGCATGCTCCAGAACAGATTTTATGTAACTTTAGTGAGAAGCAAGACTTTTGAATAAATTCAGGAGCTTCCATAACCTAGTTGAGCCGTGCCCCAAAAAAAAAAAAGACTTCAATTTAGGATTTGAATTAGAAATATGAAAGCACATAAAATATGTTTTAGCAACACGCCCTAACTTCAGTGCACTTCTCAGATATGCTCTTCTAGCCTTGTCTACATGTCCCTTGGGTGAAAAGAAGAAAAGGTCTAAAGGAGATAATCATACAAATAACTAGCAAACCAAAAGCATTGCTCCTTTAATAATTAAAACGGTACAAGGTTGTGGAATCTGTTAACACACACAGGAAAAGAAAAAAGGGTGAATCAAAGTAATTATGGGGAAACCTAGATAGAGAAAAAATAAACTAGATTATATCCTCAAGAAGCGGTTCACGTTTGACACTAATTTCTCTCCAGACTGATGGACGATTTACATGTCGTGGTCTAACTTCACTGTCTCAATCAGAAGAGATCAAGAATATCTCATGATTAAAAAACAGTAATTTGATGGTTTGCTATCTGTTTGCACCATTAGAATTTCACCCAACATTCTCATGCAGAGCAGGGGGACAAGCTAGAACCATTAGCATCTAATGGGTCATTACCATATAATGTGAACAAATACCTACAATCAGTAACCCATTAACACAAACATGCACATAATCATCCTGTCTTTCATGACTTCGGATAATGGAAAATGAAGGTCACTAAAAAATTCTTTATTTTAATCCTCTTTTAATAGCAATAAGATCAAAAGTAACCGCAAAGATTCAATTTTCTTTAATATATTAGAGTAATGTGGATAAAAATCACATTTGGTACTTGGTAGTAGTCAGCTTGGTGTGAAAAATCTGTGTGCATATCGACTACTAAAACTGGATGATCCAATTCCATGCAGGGGCCATAATTTAGGAGCCAAAAATGCAAGGCCAGAATCAGATTATTGGCTCATATTATGTAAGATGACTATTGCTTCCTCACTACTGCTTAACTGAACCGCATAGTGAAATCATACTTAAGTGACAGCAAAGTATGGAAGTCTATTTTCTTCTTCCACTCAACATTTATCTAAACGCCAGTCGTTCATATTTTCCATAGTTTGTCATATCTTTACAACAGATTACAATCAATACGCATCAGAAATGCAAATCTATCACTAGAAGAGTACCTGGGCATCATTATCGCTGTGCATAGAATCCAACTGATTCTCAGGTCTAACAGATTTAAAACGGTGAGGGCTGAAAAGAGTCGGCTGACATAACTTTGTTGTTGGGTATCTGAGATATTTAGACAAAGATGCGGGATTATGAGTGAAATAAGAACTCCAAGAACAGGGGTTGACTGTGCCCAGAAAACCCATTTTTGCATTCAAACGACACAAAATTCTTCTCGATTTTGACACGTAAAACGCCATTGAATAGTTGTTGAAGATTATAGATTAATATGTAAAGATTACCCCAGCACAGAATTGTTCGGAGATTTAACATTGGGGCTGTAATCGAAATGGCAAGTGGATGTCAACGCCAGATACGTGGCAAAACCAAATATGTCGTGTTTCGTTTATCCGTTCGCCAATTTTTCGGTACTTTGCCAATTTTTCAACCGAAGATAGCCAGAGGTCTTCCATTCATAGCAATGTACATGCACAATACGGGCATACAATATGTAAATGAAAGGTTCACTAGGAATCATTCTCAATTTTTTACATTACACTGCAGTATAAGAGAATAATGTTACTTGTACCTAAACATTAATTTATGCCGCATTAGAATATCCCGAATGTTGGATTTTAAAAAATATATTTTTTCTTTCTTTCCATGTATTCTTATTTGGGAAAATATTATTTTCTTTATTCAACGTGATTTTTTATAATATTTTTAGGGTTTGGCATGCACTCCTATAAATACTGCTCTTTTCACAAGTTTTGGATTATTGAAATGTAAAATAATTGTGTATGCACATATATTGTGTTTGTTTTATCCATATTAGTTAATTAAATAAAATACTCTATTCATTATCCAATTAATTCTTTGTTTTTTATCTTCTTGTTGTTTGTGATCATATACTTTATATTGTGTTATATATATTATCTCGATCCGTTTGTTCAAGGTTTTTTGTTATTTATAGCAGCTTCGCTCTTGAATCACAATACAAAATTCTCGTTGTGGCAAGCAAAGATGTGAGTTGTACTCGCGCAAATGAATTTGGATGATGCGTTGCTTTGATTTGACAAAATGACCACAACTTGGAGACGAAGGAAAAACAACGGAATGATCGAAAGACACTTTCACAAATTTATCTTCATTTCTCTAACAATATTCTTCAGAACGTTTTGAATGAGAAAACGATAGTTGCGTTGTGGTTGAAGTTAGAATAATTGTGCATGACTGAAAGCGACAAGCAAATTGCATATAAAACAGAAGTTGTATTCTCGTCGCATGATAGAAGACGGATCTTTCAAAGATCATAGGCTATGTTTAAGAAAATTGTCGCTGATTTGGAGACTTTAGAAGTAAAGTATGATAAAAAAAATATTTGGCCTTAACCCTATTGTGTTCAATGCCCACTTCATTTAGAGACACAATCTTGTATAGTCGTGATACTCTCACCATTGAAGATGCGTATGATATCTTGTTTCAAAAGAAAAGATGAAGCATTTGGTTGGATCCAATGCCAGAAATGGAGAATGCCTTGTTGTTCATGGTGATTGGAAAATGGGTAAGTTGAGGCCAAATTTTAGTAATCAGATTTGTTATTATTGTAAGAAAAATGACACATTATGAGGGATTGCGACAAATTGTAGAACAAATGTAATTTGATTGCAAAACATGGGAAGCAATCAAATACTTTAGACTAGACCAACATAGCCGAGACCTATTTGAGCGATGGAGATGTTTTGACAATTTCTGACATGAAATCCAAACCTGACGAGGAATGGATTTTGGATACAACTTGAGCATTCTATATGTGTCTCAATCGAGATTTGTTTAAAACATATTAAACGGTGACACAATGTGTCATTATCATGGATAACAACGAACTTTGTTGGATAGTTGGTATTGGTAGAGTTAAATTGAAGATGGTGGATGGAACATGTAGAACATTTGATCTCGTTCGACACATTCCAGACTTGAAGAATAATCTCATTTCGTTGAGTACTCTTGATTCAAAAGGATCACGTTCTTTGAAGGATGTGGAGTTTTGAGAGTTCGAAAGGATGTTCTTGTTGTATTGGAGGGGCAGAAGATGTCCTACATATATATCTTACAAGATCAGGTAGAACTTGTGAAGAAAAAGTTGGCACAAATTTAGTACCGTGGTGGAGATTCAATTTGGTATGTACCTTTGGGATTTGGTTCGGGGTCTATATTGAAGAATTCTACTCAATCGAGTTTGGGGGATATGAGTGATTCCGCTTCACCACCATTAAATGTGGTTCTATCGTATTCAACTATTGTTGATAAACCCATTGTAGATAGGTACGTGGATGCTAATTCTGTTGCACGTGTTTTTAACATTTTTTAAGGTGTTGAAACTAGTTGGGGCCATCTATGAAAGCATTAGGAGTTGATTTTGCTACATGGCTTACTTCAACATTTTTTGATAATTTCTAATTCTTCATAAATTTTGGAGAACCTCATGTTTGGGTTCATGTATATGTGTTGATACCGTGAAAGAAGAGGAATATTTTTGTGTTAGAGAAAATTTAGTTATTGTTGAAGAGTTCGAATTTTTTGTTGCAATCGGGTTTATTTTTCTAGGTGGAGAGATTTTGGAGGTTCGTTCTTTGTATCTGAATTTGTGTCAGGTGGAGATTCTAGAGTTTTTTTCTCTTTTACCCAAATTATGTTGTATTTTTTGAGAAAAAATATTTTTTTCCTTTTTTCCACGGGTTTTTATTGGAAAAAATTGTTTCTTTTATTCCATGTGATTTTTGATCATGTTTCCATCTTTGTGGTATTTTTAGAGTTTGGTATGCACCCCGATAAATACTATACTCTTTTCACAAGTTTTGTATTACTGAAATATAGAATAATTGTGTAAGCACAATTATTGTATTTTTTTCCTCCATATTAGTTAATTGAATAAAATATTTCGTTCCTCTACTAATTAATTCTTTGTAGTTTATCTTGTTTGTTTTGCTTGTGTTTGACACCCATTTTAGTGGGAATAGAAATTTGGGAGTAGTGATTGATGAGAGAATGTGGTAGAAAAGTGATGAAAATTTTTAAATTTGTGTGTGATATTATTTTATTTGGAGAATGTGTGGTTAAAATGAAAAAAAGAGAAAAAAAAATTAACGAGAATGGGTGTCAAACAGGGACTTTGATCACATACGATCCGTTTTATTTTCGAGAGTGAACTTATCAAAATCATACATAGTTGACAGCCCATCTGTTTAAAGAACTGTCAACTAAAACCGTCTAGAAAGTAGAAACTGAACATCGAGTCAATTCCCATCAACTGCCTAAAGTCCAATTGCTGGAGACTTGAAATAACTACTACTATGTGCCCAATAAGTACTAACTTTTGGACCCTCGATTTTTGAAGTTAGCTTGACAAACAAGTCGGAACCCTTTCGTGCTTTGATGCCTAAATTCAACCTCAACAAAATACCCACGATGCATGCTCACAACCAATGCCAAGGATGTTAATTCATGCTCCATCATCTAACATTTTTGCCCACAACTAAAACCACATTGCTTTGCAACCGAAATTTGATAATGACCCTCATCTAAGGCACATTACATCTTAGACTACGGCATAAGAGCAAGGCATGCCTATGCCACAGTCTATCTACGTATTAGAGGACTGACATAATAACCTATATGTCATTAACATTCTATTCGCTAGCTGATGCAAGTAAACCACATTGCGAGATTCGTAAAATTACAACAATTGCCACTGGACATTTGTGTGACTTGCACTACTAAATTTTTTTAAACTTTAGTCATATCTCATGAAACTTGTTCCGACAAAAGCCGTCGTACTAAAGCAAAATTCTAACAGAAACAAATATGAGAAATGTTGAAAGGATTTATCTTTTGACAGATATATAAAACTATCAGCTTGAATAAGAACATGGGTAAACTATTCTGATGTAGAGAACATGATGGAATTAATATGGTTTAATAGTTTATGTTCACAATCTTAAATTGGAGAATAATAATAAGTCAATATCAAATTCTGATATAGAAACAATTTGAAGACCTACTAGAAGAAGCATGTTGGAGAGTGCGAAAATCACCCGCGCCTCTCCGTTGTAGTCCTAACCCGCTGCAAGACTCGTACAAACTCAACAAACATCGAAAAATCTAAACCTGCCATGTTATCACTAGGTGCAGCAGTGTATGGATTCTGGCATATAACAAAATCGAATCCACTGAACTTTTTGATCAAAGCTTCAAGCTTGTTACTTGATAGGCTCTGGATGCTTTCAATCTGCACCAACTCCCCAATCTGTTCAGAACTTTCCCACCATTGTTTGACAATCCTCCGCTTTGCTTCACAGGGTTCCACAGAAACAACACCCTTCAAACGAATGCCAATACGGTTTAAAGCAATTTCCACTCCACCAATTCCACTATAAATTGACAACATTGTCAATCCTTCTGGGAACAAGGATCTAAGAACAGATAGGTGGTATGCTAATGTGTCAGTCTGAAAAGATTGTTTAAGTGATTCAAGTCTTTCAGCCGTGCTAAACCCAGCAATCTGCGTGTGACGCACTGGATAGCCCATAATACGTTCTAGATGTTCAGGTTCAAGTGGCGCCAATTTGTGTCGGCCAACCCAGACAAGATTCAAGGTCCGGCACTGATGGAGGAGGTCCCTCTGCTGTTCAACTGCTAGAATTCCTTTTGAATCGATCAGCATTTTTCCAAGCCTATCACACAGTTGAGAGTTTCCTTTAGTTTCAGAACTGATGCAGCTCAATTGCTTCCTTGCATCCCACGATGGCCACCATTTTCCAGTATGCGGTAAGGCTTCTTGAATAGTCAGTGGTGGCTTTGGAAGAATGTGAAACCTATCTTCAGTAGGGAGATTATGAACATAGCCTTCCTTCCTAACCAACGCCGAGAAGAACTGAGCATTGATAAATTCTGGCTGAACTGAGTACAGAAACTGTGATACTTTTACCCAAGAGTCCTGAGATAAATTTGTGATATTGCCATAGAAAAAATAAGGAGGTTTAGCCACCATATTATCAAGAACCCTGCACGAGTTGGGCATAGACCTTTGGGACATTCCATGTTTGTCCAGCAATCCTGCATTATGGCCAACATGTCTCTGAGAGTCGGGCATCCACCGACTGGACAATAAAGACTTTCCATTTCTTGCTCCTAGCCAGGTCGGGCCAATAGAAGTGCTTGAGACTGCATCAAACTCTTCTTTTGCTTTCTTCAAGTTGCTTCGTACATCATTGTATTCTTCTTTTGGCCTCTTCCCTTTAAATTTTTCCAGCACGTCAAAATCCCCAACATGAGATGCAGTATCTGGAGTATATTCCTCAGTTTTTACAGTAAATGGATTAACAGACTGATAACTTGAACGATCTCCTATTCCCCTATCCATAGATCTATAATTCTTACGGGCACTCAAG
Source organism: Fraxinus xanthoxyloides (assembly GCA_903798325.1). Taxonomy (NCBI): domain Eukaryota; kingdom Viridiplantae; phylum Streptophyta; class Magnoliopsida; order Lamiales; family Oleaceae; genus Fraxinus; species Fraxinus xanthoxyloides. Next base: position 7,332 of record CAIGRL010209512.1, on the reverse strand, counting down.
TTGCTCAAAGAAGTTAACAAGTGCTGCAAAAACCAAAATTGAGTTTGAACGTGTGTTAATGTGCCATCAGAAGAGTGGGAAAAACATGTGCTCAGGCAATACTACAATCACAAGAGGGGCAGGAGTGTGCAAGAAATATGAAAAGAACGAGTCTTGATAATGATATAACCTTGTCTGGTTTAGTGTCAGCGCCAGCATTTTCACCTGCAACGATTGAATCCGCGAGTTCTGAAAGTGGAGCTTTGGAACCTGAAGCGAGAGATACTATGCATCAGTGGCTCAAGAAAACATTGAATTAGCCCGTAGAAGATATTCACATTGTCCAAATATTCAAATTGTAAATAGTAAATCTATAAGAGAACTTGTGTGGAGAAAGAGCATATCCTTGTAAGCACGATATTAATGCACATTCTACTGGAACCATATGGTAACAGATGTTTTAAAAAACAAAACCAAAGAGACACACACAGCTAATTATTTCTTTCCCAAAATCTATGTTCAATAAATGGAATGGTAATGATATAAAATTTTCAAACGATGCACCTACACAACACTATACTTAATCTTGCACATTTGTTTCATAAGACTCAAAAGAGTTTTACGTCCAAATGAAATTACAGAAATCCAGTGAAAATGTTGAAAGCTGATAAAGATGAACTACCAGTAGGGATGACAAATGGGAAAGACAATTCTGAAGAACATATAAAAATTAAATGTTATTGCAGATTTATGTGAATGGTGAACGTGCATCCGTAATCTTTCCCAATGATTCAAATCAGAAAATAACAGCATACATCCCGAATGGAAAGAAAATGCTAAAAAGTGGTACAGATATGACATTCCAGCATTAAGCTCTAATAAAGTATTATGGGGCAAAAAATAATCCTTGGGGAGAATATTCATTAGTCCATTCTGCACAACTTCCAAAATTCTGTCTCCTAATGTAACTCCATGGAAAGTGTTAGGATTCTTCAAAATGATAATTATTACCATATATTCTTGATTAATTAGTCAGCTGTGAGGATTGGACTTGTAAGGGAGGCCGTACTTCATTTTGTGTGGGAATAGGTTGTTCTTAGAAGTCAGTCAAGTTGACTTTTTGCTAGAGATTTAGACTAGTCCCCTCCAAAAATTATAATTTCGATTTTTCAGTCTTTGTCCCCACCCCCTATTGTAGAAAGCATGGGTAATTCTTTGAGTTCTGCTAATCAACTTACCATATCTCTCAAAAGCTGTTGAAATTTCTTGCTCAGAGAAGCCCATTTCAAGCAATCTAAGAGTCTTATCCATGATTCCAACCAAGATTTCATTTCCACATTCCTGAAATTAGCAGTTAATCTTGGATTAGTCTAGACAGCACAATTTCGAGCATGCAGAGTAGGAAAATATGAAAGTTTGTGCCCAAAAAATTGATTTTCCTGCACCCTGGATCTTGAAGTACACCTTTCAACAATTCTCCATGAGTAGTATCATCCACGTGGATAATTGCACTCGAACAAGTACACGGTAAAGTAAAGCTCATAAAGAGAATACAAGGTGTATCCTTCCAAAGAAACATTGACAACAATTAACTGACCATATAGACTAGCAAAGTAGGAAGGGATATTGTTTATTTTTCTCTCTTTCTCGAAAAGATACATTATGGGGAATAAAACATAGTTTGAAAGAAATGTGTATACATCAAGAGAACAAAGAGTCCTTTTAAATAAAGGTAAAACAATTTTATAGTCAAGAATACATAATATTCTTCCAACCAAGAACAAGTAAAAATAAAGGGAAATTTAAGAATTTCTTGTGAAGCATTGACACTACTCCTATGGCGGCATCTCATTGTCCAATAATCTAAGACACATGTCGCTATATGTCCCATTATATATATATTTTATATTTTCAGCATGCCTTGAACATATATCGCACACAAGCCATAACACGATGAATTATCAAATAACCTTGTTCCTTTCTGCATCACCACAAACTGGAGAATCTCCATTCTTTTCATACTTTTTGGCCATCCGTGCAGCAATGATGATGTCCACTAGTTCATGAATAGAAGCATCTTCACCTGTTATGAAACACAAGGATAACTTGNCCTATGGCGGCATCTCATTGTCCAATAATCTAAGACACATGTCGCTATATGTCCCATTATATATATATTTTATATTTTCAGCATGCCTTGAACATATATCGCACACAAGCCATAACACGATGAATTATCAAATAACCTTGTTCCTTTCTGCATCACCACAAACTGGAGAATCTCCATTCTTTTCATACTTTTTGGCCATCCGTGCAGCAATGATGATGTCCACTAGTTCATGAATAGAAGCATCTTCACCTGTTATGAAACACAAGGATAACTTGTTACACAACATGAGACTAAGGAGCCAATTTGTTATACAAGTTGACTTGTATGATCTTTAGAAATCTCAAAAATTAGGTATTGATCTCATTATATAAGCCATGCAACCGCAAACAAATAAAGGATGCTTATTGAAACAAAAACAAAGAATATTAGAAGGCAAAATATGCATTACTGTACAAGCTTGTAATTGTATGGTAAATCAACCAAGAGGGCTGTAGCTGATATACATATTTTAAATAAGAGCAACTATTTGAAGGTAAAAAATCAGTGACAATTATCATTAAAATATTCCTTGTCATGTAGATAGCAAAAGGCATAATATTTTAAAGTTTGGAGATTACATACCAAGTCTAGCCATAGCAAACTCCACTTCATCTATAGAGAAACTCATTTTTAACAAGTTTGCTTTCTTCTCGTCAATGATTGTACTGCCCACACGAGGTTCCTGCAAGACAGTGAAAGTCAATCCACAACGTGTACAATATTATACCATTACCTCTTTCAATATGAACGAAAAACTTACTATCACATTACCTCTTTTAATTGAACATCTTTGCCAATATTGGTGTGACTGCTTGTATCCCCACCATCGCCAAACAAGCTATCAAGAGAATCCGAAGATTCTGATCTATGAAGAGCCTGCTAATTTTAAAATCGGTTCACGAACTCAGTTCAACGATTACGATGTATGATATATAAGGGATCCATGTTCGTGTTTATAAGTCTAAATATGCCCTCCAAGGACATCTAGTGAATTATGTAAAAACAGAAAATTAGCAGAACATTAAAATTTAGAAACCTTTTATAAGAAACTGAATAATTGAATCTTTCTGATAAAGCAAAAGGAAGAGACAGAGAAAAGAAATGTAGGACAATCCATTATAAATCCTAGGAAAATCAATCTGATTATAAAAATTGAAGGAAAAGAGGCCTATAATTTGGAGAATGCAAACAAGACAAAACACAAGGGAAGATACATCTCGGACAGACAAAATATGACATAAACGGAGATTTATAAATGTTAACAAATAAAAGAACAGAAACCTAATCGCCCATGAAAAAATAAAAAGCTTCAAATTAAACCAGGTCACAAATTGGATTAAAGGCTATTTTACTTGGAAAATTTGAAGGACGAGTACCTCTCTACCATGAACATCTGCAGCTAACTCATCGTTGTCATGGAATATGGCATCATCAAAAGATTGAGTCTTTGGGTTTTGAAGTGCCTATTAATTTAAACGCAAGGGGAGGTGGGTAAGTTCAATAGAATTAATAATTACAAGCATAATTGAGCTTTGTGTCAGGAAACATATCCATAAATCAGCCAATTAATAGCTATTTTAACAGCTGATATATATTCAAAATTTCAAACTAAGTGAAGACATGGGAAAATGAAAGACAAAAATTTTATTGATTTAATCATTTAGATACACACAAGCATGAGATATCAGCAAATGTGCCTAAAAGCTAGTGAGGAATGAGCATGAACAGTTTGAATAAAGGCTTACCTGCAAAGAGAAGGCGGGGAACACATCAAATACAATACAATGCTAAGATATGTATAGGTTACCGTCGATAATAATGACAGATAGACTTTAAATGTCAACTAATTGTTTGATTTAAATTCATGAAAGCATGAACTCATCAGTGCATTTATGCAAGAGATGGCGAGGACTTGCACATAAAGATTCAAGTTTCAAAAGGCTGTCCTACAAAGAAAAGGCAGGAACTTCATCAAAGACAAAATGAAGAGGAGACAGTCACTGATTAGTGATTACCATCAAAACTAGCAACAAATCGAGTTAAAACATAATTACAGTTATATAAAGGTTAATGTTCCTTGCTTGGCCAAGAATGACATTAAGCCCCCTGTTTGGGCTCCATTAAAATTAGTTTTTGGAAAAAATGTATTTTGGAATAGTGATTTTTTAAAGAATGTGTGGCTAAAAAAGAAGGAGAAGTATTGGGTTTACGTGTAATATTATTTATTGGAAAATGTTTTTTTGAAAAGAAGAGAGAAAACGCATTTTGAAATAAAATGGAGCCCAAACAAGGGCTAAAATTTCAAGTTACCACACTAAGCTTGTGTTTGAATCTCATTTTAATGAGAATAGGATTTTTGAAATAGTGATTGATAGGAGAATGTGTGGTGGAAAAGTGATGAAAAGTTTTAGATTTGTGTGTAATATTGTTTTATTTAGAGAATCCGTGGTTGATAGGAAGAAGGAGAAAAAAATGAGAATGAAAATGAGAAAAAAAAAAAAGGTGTCAAACAAGGGCTAAATGCAAAAGAATCAACTCGCAAAATTCAAAGAGCTAAGTGACAAAACTAGTGAATTAGTAATGAATCTTGGAATAAAAAACGATGAATAGCCTAGTTCATAGTCATCTTGGCTAAGAATATAAAGAGAAAGATAGCATGGATAGAAATAAGTGCGCTTACTGGATATGCAAAGAGTGACTCCAATAGTAGATCAACATCGTCTCCACCTATAGGGACAAGGAATGATGTTTGTGTCATTATCCAAAAGCAATGGAGACACATAGTAAAACAAAACACATAAGCACTAAAAGGAGTGTTAATCTTGAAAAACATGAAGCTTGAAATAGAGAGTTAGAGAAGAAAAACACACCCTTTTCCTCAATTGCTTTGTCAACAAGAGAGGGAGAGAATCCCATCCCTATTAAGGATGATCTTAAGTTGCTTCCAGAAGAGCTTGCAAAATTATCCTGCTGAAAAATATACACAAAGAGGAAAATAAAAATATCAACAAATAAACTGGTGTATAATTTACCACAAGAATCGCAATGCAGTCAATTACAAAATGCTGTTGCTAAAGATTCTTATGCTGCATACAACTGGAATCACAGCAATTTATATTTAACATAAAGCTAAATTTTCTAAAATCCCAAATCAAAGACGGTAGTTTTAACCGGAGGAACCTGTTCTTTGAATAACAAATAGCAAGTAGCAACCGTACCGCAATATCCCTTGAGGACATGTTTTGAGATGGCACTTCATAGTCTAAATAGTCGAGCTCTGGTTTAATGTCAGCCACATTTTTTTGCATCGGAGAGTCTTCTTCACTGTCTGATATGTCCACTATCTCACACTACAGATGAAAACATACAATTTAAAAAAATAGAAATGCAGACAATAGAAACTCGAAGACCTTGCATTGCACCATAAAATATAAAAATAAATTAACTTCGATAATCATTGATACTAACCATCTCAAGATTATTTATTGGGCTTCCCAAAGAAGCAAAATATGTTTTTTACTTGCTCACGTCCTGAAAACTACGAAGTACAAATGATGATTGACCATTTAATCAAAAATATTATAATACTAAAATGTTGTTAAATTAAACCAAAAAAAAAGGAACAATTACTGGCGTTCATAATACAAATAACCATATGAATCTTTCGCGTAAAACGGTGTGTAAAACCGAAAATTCAAACCGAAAATGCCACATGAAATTCATGAAAATTGGGCAAAAACTCCAATGGGAGCAGCATTAACGATGCATGCACTCAATTTCCCCTCTTCGCCAATTTTTAAAGCTCTTAAAACAGAAAAAAAATGTTAAAAACGAGGTGAAAAGTAAAAGGCACTTAAAGTGATGAACAGAGATACCCACTCGGTGGTCTCGACGGAGCGCTGACGCAATTACACCGCTAACTCTTGAGTGCCAGCATTCTTTTGGATTCAGAGAGAGGGAGAGAAGGACTGAGAAGTGTGAACTAAAGAAAGGGCACACTGAAACCGAAAATAAAGGAATCTTTCAATTTATTGCAGAGAGTTTAGAGCATATGGTCCCTGACCTTTGACTAAAGTGTACAAATGATTCTTAAGTCTTATTTCTTGGCATGAACATCCCTATTATGTATTTCAGTGCGCAATTAGTACGCTCTTAATTTGAAATAGGAAAAATTGCAGCTAGGTCCCTAACCTTTGAAAAAGTACAAATGAATTCTACGCCTTTTTTAAATAATATTTAATTTATCATACTACATTATGCCCCTGTGAACCCTAATATGATGAATAAATTTTGTAAAAAGTGATTTTATTAGAAATATGTGATTAAAAAATAAATATATTTTTTAAATTTATGTGCAAAATTATTTTATTGAATGAATTTGTGGTTGAAAGTTGAAACTATGTTTGAAAAAAAAAATTAGAGCCCATTTGTCTCCCATTATTCCAAAACATTATTTGATACAGTAAGATTTTTCATCACATATTCATCTAATAAAATATTCTACACACAAACCAATAAAGTTATTTTAAATTTTAACCACACATTCTCTAAAAAAAATACAATTAATTACTCCATTTATTCCACAATAATGAGAGACAAACACACGTGAATTCTAAACAATGTCGCTCAATCAGGGGCAATATCATTGTAGTCTTGTTTATTAAATCAATTGGGTCCCTAAACTTTGAAAAAAGTAAAAATGAATTCCAAACATTTATGCAATATATATTTAGCTCTTGTTTGAGCCACATTTTTTTTTTTAGCCAAAATGCATTTTAGAATAGTATTTTGTTGAAAAATATGTAATTAAAAAGTAAGAAAATTTTTTCAATTAGTGTGCAAAATTATTTTGTAAAAGAATGTGCGATTGAAAATGAGTTTTAAAAAAATAAGGACTAAACATAGGCTTAATTTAGCATACTAAATTATATCATTATAATCGATTTTGTTATATTTTTCAGAAGGAAAAGAAACAGCTAAATTATCGTGTTTCAGTTATAACTTCTTCATGTGAAAATTTTGAGGAAAAAAAAACAATAAGGGTCCATTCGATAGGGTAGATTTTCCTCAACTTTCCAACTTTTGTAGTGTTTGATATGCAAGATTTTCCCGGGAAAATATTTTCCAACTTTCCAAATTTTCCAGATTTTTGAGGAAAATAAATTTTTGATGTTTTGGTAGGTAAATATTTTTCAGGTTTTTTT
>CAIGRL010209498.1:0-12071 GCA_903798325.1 Fraxinus xanthoxyloides | reverse complement strand
AACTTTCATCGTAGCGCCCAAGTATGTATCAGCTGAAGAGACAGCTCAACTCTTCTTCAAAAATATTGTCAAATATTGGGGACTTCCTAAAGACACCGTCAGTGATCGGGTTCCTCGATTGACTGGCATATTTTGGACCGAATTGTTCAAACTTCTTGGTTCAATTTTGAGCATAAGTTCTAATTTTCATCCACAATTTGATGGACAGACAAAGCGCTTCAATTCTATGCTCGAAAAAATCTTCGGCACTTCATCTCTTCAATGCCCAAAAGAGCTCTTCCACCAATAAAAGTCCTTTTGAGATTGTGACTGGCCAGCAATCGTTACTCCTCCATACTGTGGATATCGATCAAAGTACCAAGTCCCCTCAAACAAAAAATATCGCATAAGAGTGGAAACGAAATATTGAAATAGTCATGGAAATGATCGAGACTCTTAAGTCCTCAAGAGTGGCCACCTTAGGGGACTCGTCCATCCCTTTTAAATAAAGACCTCGGGATCCCGATCTCTCCTTTAGTCCTCAGTGAGGGTTTCCAGATACGTCTAGGTTTTGTAAAGGTTTGGCTTATTTTGAGTCTTTAAAAAGGAATAGGCCGATGTTAGGAGAAAACGAAATACTGAAATTGCTCGATCATTCCCATGGCTAGCCACCTTGAGGGACTCGTCCATCCCTTTTAAAGAAAGACGTTGGGATCCCTGATCTCTCCGTTAGTTCTCAGTGGGGGTTTCCAGATACATCGTTTTATCTCGACGTGTTGGCTTACGTTCGTCCTTCTTTTCAGAAATTAAGAGTTGCTCAAAGTCTTTCTTTAAAAGGGATGGATGAGTCCCTCAAAGTGGCCAACCTTATGGAGGATTTTAAGGCTCGGGATAAGAAAATTCTTGATCTAAAGGCTGAGCATATCCTTCTTAAGGCCCGAGATGAGGTCGATGATGCTAGGGATGAGGCTGAAGAGTTGAAGCTTGAGCTTGAGCTCGAGCGAGCTCAAAAAGATTTTGTTGCCAAGCTAAGAGAAGCCCGAGATGTTATTTTGGATTTTAAGTTGTTTGAGGACTTTAATGAGCTGAAGGGTGTGTGCTATGAGGTCATACTTCTATACCTTAAAGGAGGCTGAGGCATTCATGCACTCAAGGCCTGATGCTAAGCTCGAGGACCTTAGAGCATTCCTAAAATCGTTGAAGACCTTGAACTCTCAGAGTCTGAGGATGTGGTGGATGATCAGGAGGTCGATATTGAGGGCGAAAATGCTGAAGATGACCCCGAGATGGGGGATTCAGATTAAAAGTTTTGTAATTCCATGTATGTTGCTTGATTTGGGCCAAAAATCTTTTTTTGTTAATTGCTTTGAATATTTATGCTAAATGTTAAGTATTGATTGCTCGATCATTTATTTTTGTATCTATGCTATTTTAATTGCTCGACCATTCATTTATATACGTCTAGATTGAGCTCTTTTATTAAAACTTAAAGATCTTAAAGTTAAGGAGGTCATGCTGTTTAAAATTGGACTAATCACACAACAAACCGGACCAGTTTAGAACTACACGATCGAGTAGTTTCTTGGAAAACTTTGAGTTACAAGTTATAAACTCGAGAATCTTGCAAAGTTCGAGTAATTTCAAAAAAATATAATAATAAAGTTACAAACTCGAGGGGACATGAAGCTCGAGCAGTCTATCAATCTTAATTTATTGATCCATCTAGGGATTTGCTGGCGGAGCATGAAGCTTGTGCATTCTTAGAATTGATTTATCAATCTAGGGATTTACTCAAGAAGCATGAAACTCGATCATTCTAAGGATTAGTTTATCAATCGAGGGATGTACTCAAGGACCATGAAGCTCGTGCATTCTTAGGATTGATCAATCTATGGATTTGCTTGAGGAGCATAAAGCTCGAACATTCTTTGGATTGATTTATCAATCGAGAGATTTGCTCGAGGAGCATGAAGCTTGAACATTATTAGGATTGATTTATCAATCGAAGGATTTGCTCAAGCACCATAAAGATCATGCATTCTTAGGACTAATTTATCAATCTAGGGATTTGTTCGAGGAGCATGAAGCTCAAGCATTCTTAGGATTGATTTATCAATCTCGAGATTTTCTCTACGGAGTGCTTGCTCTGGGGCAAGACTTTAAATGTGCTTGCTTGTGACAGGTCTTTAAGGTGCATGCTCATGATATGTCTTGGAGGTGCCTGCTCGTGACAGACCTTGGAGCTGCATGCTCGTGATATGTCTTTGAGGCACATGCTCGTGATAGATCTTTAAGGTGCGTAATTCTGACGGGTCTTTAAGGTGCATGCTCGTGATAGGTCTTTGAGGTCTCGCTCGTGGAATGTCTTCGAGGTAATCACTTGGACAAGTCTTTTGTTGGGTATTACCCAATTGCTACTTTATAAGACTTTCCTATGCTCTAGAACAAGTATAGGCTCACAGGCCATGACAAATAAACTACCAAAAAAGAAAAAATGCATCGAGCTTTCAAGCCCAATTAAAAATAAACTAACTAAAAACAAAAAAAAAAAAAGTGCATGGGGCATGCAAGCCCAAATAAAAGAAAAACTAACTAAACCAAATAGATAAGGTGGGGACTAGTACTTGTAATAAATTTTGAGATTGCCCGCATTCCAAGACCCTGGCAATGGTGTTCCAAACATATCCCTCAATCTATATGCTTCTCCTCGAACTTGTCTAATAACCTCATAGGGTTCTTCCCATGCCGGGCTAAGTTCACCAGGGGTATGACTGGCAGCCTTAGCCCTTTCTGAGCACTAGATCCCCAAACATAAAGCTTCTGGGTCTGACCTTGTTATTAAAATATCTCGCCACCCTATTTTGATGGAGACGGCTCGTAGGGCATCTTTTTTGCGTGCCTCTTGAAGGAGGTCGAGATGTTTTGTTGTGTGTTCCCTGGTATTATGCACCAAACGCCCCATGGTGGGTAAGGTAACCTCTATTAGAATAGCTTTCAACCTGAAAGCTAACATAAATGGGGTCTCGCTTGTTGTTGTCTTGTGCGAAATCTTGTAAGTCCTTAATGAGGATAACTCGTTGGGCCAGTTACCTTAAGCACCCTCAATCCTGGTGCGAAAGTCTTGCAATATAATTCGATTAGTTACTTTAGTAAGGCCATTGCTCTGAGGGTGTGAGACCTATGTTAGGCGATGATCTATCCTGAGGTTGGTACAAAAGTCCTTGAATTGTGCATTATCAAACCGTCTCCCGTTGTCAGTTACGAGCACCTTTGGTATCCCGAATGTGCATACGATAGATTTCCAGATGAATGATCTAAGCTTGGGCTCTGAGATAGTTGCTAGGGGTTCTGCTTTTGCCCACTTGGTAAATGATTCTATTTTCGTATCAACAAACTTTAGCTGTCCTCTTACTTTTGGAAAAGGCCTGAGGATGTCAACTCTCCATTGTTCGAAAGGGGTCGAACAATATATAGGAGTGAGTTCTTTAGCAAAAGTATGGATAACGTTATCGAAACCTTTGGCACTTATAGCATCTTCTCACATAGTCAGAGGTGTCTTTTTTCATGGTCGACCAATAGTACTCGTACCTTATAAGCTCGAAGGTCAGAGCTTGTACTCCTTGATGATTACCATATATTCCTTCGTAAACTTTTGCTAGAGCTTGTTCTGATTATGAGAGCCTGAGACATCGGAGGTATGGAAGTGTAAAGCTTTTGTGAAAGAGGACTCCTTAGATGATGCAATATCTCAGTGCTCTAGATCGGACTCTCCTGGCTGCTCTTTAATCGTCGAGGAAATTCCCATTAATAATAAACTCAACAATGGGGTCCATCCATGAGTGCCCATTATCGATGTCCATGACACTGGGTTTCTGACCTGTGCTTGGCTCTGTCACCATTCTTATGCGAACTATCTTGTCAAGTCAGCTACTCCCATGAAAATGAGTCTTGACAATGCATCCACTTACCATTATCGGCTCTAACAATTTTCAGAATTTCTCAATCCTTGATCATCTTTGAAGATCATGTACTCTGAGACAATATAAACTCATATTCTCATCCTTTCTTTCAAATGTTCCTTAGATGTGCCCAACCACAAGTTGTGAATCACTAAAGAGTTTGACGTGTTCAATTCCAAGGCTATTGGCAAGCTCAAGAGCAATGACGACAGTCTAATATTCCGCTGCATTGTTGGTGGTTTCGAATTCGAATCGGAGCGAACACTAAATTTCAGTCAACTTATCTAGACTGCTAATTATGATCCCAGTACCTGAGCCTAAGGTGTTTGATGCCATGCCGAGAAAGATTTCCCACGTGTTCGCCTTAGTGGTCGATATATCCCCCCGAGGCCCCGCGGTGAGCTCTACGAATAAATCCGCTAATACTTGTCCATTAGTAGAAGGTTGGGGCTTGAACTTTATATCATATTCACCAAGTTCAATTATCAATTTCAATAGTCTTCCTGAAACATCAAGCTTCTGGAGTATCTATCTGAGTGGCTGATTTGTGAGCACCATGATTGGATGTGACTAAAATATTGCCGTAGTTTTCGCTCCACCATGACCAGGGCAAAGACAAGTTGTTCGGCCAATGTGTACCTTGTTTCAGCGTTAAACAATACCTTGCTCACAAAATGAAGGGTTGTTGAGCCTTCTTAACTTCCTTGACCAATACGCCTCTCATAGCATTTTAAGATAGGCTAGGTATAAGTACATTGTGTCTCTAGGCTCGAGCTTTGTGAGAGCTGAAGGAATTGCCAATGTTTGTTTAATTTCCTGGAAATCTCTTTCACATTTCTCATTCCAATTGAAGCTCAGATTATCCATAAGAACTTTGAAAAAGGGAAAACATATGTCTGCTACTCAAGACATGAGCCTATTCAAAGCGTCTCGACCTGTCAGCTTTTGCACCTCTTTCTTGCTCCTAGGCGACTTCATGGATATTAAGGCATGTATCTTGTCTGGATTCGCCTCAATCCCCCTATGTGTGATCATAAAGCCCAAGAACTTTCCCGAGGCCACCCCAAAAGCATACTTTGTTGGGTTTTAACTTCATCTTATACCTTCGAATTGTAGAGAACACCTCCTCAAGGTCGTTGATTGGCTCATTCACCTGCTTACTCTTGACCACCATGTCGTCGACATAGGCCTATATATTTTTCCCGATCAAATTAGTGAAGACCTTGTTGATGAGCCTTTTATACGCTGCCCTTGCATTTTTCAAACGAAATGGAATGACCTTGTAGCAATATATGGCAAAGTTAGTTATGAAGGACATCTTCTCTTTATCTTCTTCAGCCATGAGGATCTGGTGATAGCCCCGAGAACGCATCAAGAAAGCTATACAACTTGTGGCTCGAGGTACTGTCCACTAGATTATCAATCCGATGCAGGGGATAGTTGTCTTTTGGATACGCCTTATTAAGATTTGTGAAGTCAATACACATCATCCACTTGTCATTAGCGTTCTTGATAAGAACAATGTGGCGAGCTAATCTGGATACTAAACCTCCCTAATAAACTGAACATTGACGAGTTTATTGATCTCCTCGAGTAGTACCTCCCGTCTATCGGTGCAAATTGTCTTTTCCTTTGCTTTTCTGGCTTAGCCCCCGGCCTTACGTTTAGTTTATTAACCACTACATTGGAGTCTATTTCCGACATGTCTTCAACCTTCCATGTGAATACATCAGTGTTGCGGGACAAGTATTTGATAAGTTCATCCTTGAGAGCAGCATCAAGATCCTGACCGATGGTTACTTTTTTTTTCGTGCTCGAGCTTAACCTCTACCAATTCTTCCACTCCTAGTACTCGAGCTCGAGCTCAGAAGTGGATAATTGCATGACATCAATGCTCAAACATCAAATGCTAGTAACATAACACTTCATCGCTGCTGTCTGATCCCCACGTACAATTCATACGGCATAACTGGTTGGAAACTTCATAGCAATGTGAAAGGTAGATACTATTAAGTAGTGGTCTTTCGAGGATGGCGATATATGCCATGGAGGTCCGGACCACATGGAATCGTGTAATTTATGTTACCTACCTCTGGCCTGGGCCAAAGTTAGGAGAAGGTTGACGACTCCTTCTGGGATGATGCTCCACCCCCAAATCTTTGGAGTGAGATCTTGACCACCTTGAGTTGGTTAGTGGAAATATCCATCTTCATAAAGGCATCATGGGATATTATATTGACTACTCCCTCAATTATGTTGTTGATTGTACCGGCTGTGGGTTTGTTACCTCCTCCCGACTCTGGGGTCCTCCCTTTGTTGTGATCATTCCCGAGACGTTTATCATTCCCGATATATGTATTTAGGAATCTTTTTTTAATCAGTGCCTCAATCTCTCGCTGTAATGTTATGCACTCCTCTATTGTACGCCCATGATCTCTATGGTAGTCACAGTATTTGCTTTTATCCCTAGTCTCTAGGGAGATCACAACCTAGGAGGCCATTTAAGCTCCTTAATATTCCTAATCTCCATCATTATGTTGGTCCTAGAGGTATTCAGAAGGATGAATGATCTAGGTGGTACTTCTTGCTTTTGCTTTCCTTGAGCATGATCATATCGCAAGTTTGGCTCATGTGGTCTCTTGAGTTGGGGCTTCTAGAGATTGAGATAGCTTTTATAACTTCTTCCATGCTGATGTACTTTTATCCTCTCGTGAAAAGTTCGAACACTAATTTAGGTGGTGTCTTAGATAAAGACATCCTGAAGGTTTCGCACCTTACTGCATATGTTAGAGTCGAAACAGTCGCTGTAATGTAAAGGTCAGATATCTGTAACCTTTCTTTGTTGAATCTCGTTATGAAGTTACGTAAGATCTCATTCGGCCCTTGGTAGAGCTGGATGAGGATGGCTGCTGTCTTCCTGATGGGCTTGCTACTTACCAAAAAAGCGAAGAACTTATTGTCCAGGTCTGAGAATGAGGCTATAGAATTAGGCTTCAATGTGTCGAAGTTTGACGAAAGTTCTTGCACATTACCAGGTCTGACGCAACCTGTAAGTTCATGACTTCTATGTACACATTGAGGTATTTGATAGGGTCAATTGTCCCATCGTATTCCTTTATGTGGGGAAATTCGAACCTGTTCGGGAATGGGTAGGAAATAACCTCTGGCATGAATGGTGTGTTAGGGGTAAACCCTATCGTTCCCTAGACATGTAATCCCGTCTTGTATAATCCGAGTGAGCTTGCCTGAGTCCATGGTAACCAATCTCGAGGCTGAGGCCACTGGAAGGATGCCTAGGCCCTAGATACACCTTGTCGTAGGCATCAATGGTATCTTGAGCTTAAACATCAGCCATGAAACCCCCTGGTTGAGCCAGTGTTGGTGTTGGTGCTGGAGCTAGAGGAGTATTTCTTTGACTTGGTAGCTGAGTCAGCGTTGCAACTTGCTGACGGAGCTCTTCAAATGCTCTAGCAGTAACCACTCCTAGTTGAGGAACTAGTATTGCTAATGATTCTTCTTGATGGATTGGGAGCCCCGCGACAAGAGGTTGGTTCAGAGCAGATGAGCTTGTTGGAGGAAGACCTGAACTTGTATTCACCATGGCTTTTGGTAGCTCTTCTCACAGATAGTGCAAATGATGCTACCAAAAATCGCACATGTTGAATTCCAAACTTGATGACTGTGAATGAGCACGAACGTGATCTTTCGGTACCTAAAACAAAAGCATCGAGGTGTGTCCTCGTCGCCTCTCCGATGCTTAAGTTAGAGAGAGAATATTTGAGGGAATACATGGTGAAAATTAAGTAAAAAGTATCCGAATAATGAATTAGGATGTTGTATTTATAGAGGAAGATAACACTTCCCTGGTAAGACTTGGTTAGCTATACGTTCTTACCCTTAGGAATCTTATCTTGAGGTAAACAATGAATTGTAACTGCAAATTTAGTTAGTGTCTTTCCAAAGTACTCCTTTAGACGTAGGAGTCTAAGATTGAGATTGAGATATTTGGGCAAATTTAGAATTCTGATCAGGTATGGCCCGTTCACATCTAGGCGAGAAAGCACATTGGGTAGAGGGAAGAAATCCCGAGTACAAATATCCCGATGTGTTATCTCGAGGACTGTTGTCACCAAATCAAGTAAAAATAATGATGGAGATCCTCGGAGGTCATGCTCGAGTTTATTATTCTCGAGCTTAAAGGTGACCATATCAGTGGTCTTGTTCGTTACATAACCAATTCAGACAACCTTTAACTTTGTAGTTTGTATGATTAATAAAAAAAAAAAANTATGAAGTATTATAGATTAATGAATGATATCTAATATACAAATGACTAGTAGTATGTCATCTATCACCAATCATTTTATTCATAATGTACATGTCGACTAACATTAACTCTATTATAGATGTGAAGGTTTCACACCACGTAACATAAAAAAATTTATCAAGAAAAGCCTAGAATAGAGGATAAGGCAGATAATCATGGTCCAACAAAAAAGTGGAACAATGTAGTTGTGGAAGACGTTGAATAAAACGGACCTCGGATGAATATTGTGGAAGAGAAACTTACCGTCAGGGTGGTCCCCCAAGAACTTTGTCTTCTGAAATAACTCCAAAGAGTGAGATCTGCTTAAAGGCCACATCATATGAACATGTCCGTCATCTACATGCACACGATTAGCTACTTCGATTAACCGAGTTGTCAACATTAGTTTGCTACCCCGTTGATTATCTGGAAAAATTCCACGCAAGGAATTCCAATCGTCCATTGACCGGATGTCATCCAAAACAAACAAGTATCTCTCATCTTCTCCATATTTGTTAAAATGTTCTGCAAGTGTTTCAGGTGTTAGACCTGGGTGCTTTATTCTCTTTCTCCCTTCGGGAAGTTGTTCTAAAATACTTCCAAGAACATTTCTTCCTGCAAATATCTGGCCAATTTCTACCGCAGAACAAATGTAAAAGTAGGACAGAACATCGGGATCATCATATAGCTTTTGGGCAAGTGCGGTCTTACCTATGCCACCACTGCCGCATATGCAAATAACTCCGTCTTTGCCATCAAGCAGAACAGATTTTAGATCTTCTACTTGTTCATCCATCCCAACAATATGGTTTTCTCCATCGTCAAAGATGCTTTTCATCAACTTATGTCGGGTCTCAGTTTCTAGATTCATTTCTAGATTCGTTTCTTCTGTTGTCTTAGCGTGTTTTAATATAGAGAAACGCGTATAGGTTTTCATTATCTGCATATTAATTCCTTTAATCTCTAAATCAACCATCCGGAATGATTTGAAATCATCAATGAATTTTCTAATTATGCTTCTCCCCTCTTCTGGGTTGCACCACGTTGAAATAAGTTTCAAGGACATTCTGAAGTCTATGAACAAAGTCTCTGATCTCACTTTCCAGGTAATGTACTCTTGCTGCCTTACTTTTTCTCGCATCTAGATCTTTTAATACATGGAGCCACATATTTAGCTTCGCTTGTACATCGTTAATCCTTTTCTCTATATCAGGAACTAAATTTGTTCGAAATTCACGTAATGAAACCTTCTTTATGTCATTTTCTAAACTGATCAATGTTTCAACCATTTTCTTTCTCACAGCAATGAACAGCCAAAGATTCTGAAATTTTAATCAGATATTTCTCGATAGTGTAAAGTTACATTCCTCGTCATTGCATCGCACTCGCATGCATCCCAACTCAGAGAAACTGTAATAAATCAATTTGCACCTATCACAAGAAAGGAAATGTTTATCCCGTTAACAAATTGCAATCTCGTGTATTAGTAGTTCCAAACTAATCTCTTTTGACAAAATCTATAAATTCATTAATCCATATCACCACAAATTGGGGCTGACAAATATGCTACAAGGAGAGAAGTGATTCAATATTCAGTTCAGATAATCAGCACATGTTAAAAGAAAAAAATGTTATATTTTATAGATATTTCAAATGGCCCAAATGCTGCTCCAAATTCTCAACCACACAACTCATACCACCACCAAATACTTGCCGATATTATCTAAAATTCATTTAAATCTCCTCAGCTTTCTGTATTTATAATTTAATTCTGCTCGTTTTCACCAACAAATTGAAGTTGTGGGAAAACGTATTTTTACGATGGTATACCAATGTTGTTTTATCTGATAGCGAACCACAAAAAGGGATTTTTGTCATAAAAGCTACTAATGTACAGCTTCATTTGAATTTTAGTTTACTGAGAAATTAAATCCATAACTAATCAGTCCAATCTGCATATGGCATATGAGCATGAGTACACTTACTTGGATATGGCAACACAGAATCTCTGTTCAGTGCCGCCTTCTAGATGTTGCACTGTTCTGACTCGTATGAATCAAATTTTGCCCCAGAAGTTTTCACTGAAATAGGCCGCCCATGTGGATACCAATTGTTTTTATTTTGTGCTTGACAGCAAGGACTAACTCGTCGTCTTCTGCTTTTCTATTTTCTCTTCTTCTCCATTCACGAGAACCTGTTTTCCCACCCCCATGTGAGTGTTGTGACACTTTTCTGTAGATTCATTTCTGGAAAATTTGTTTTAATTGACATGGTCAAAACCTCCTAATTATCACTGTAAATTTTTAACAATCAATCTTTTGATTAAAAGACAAATATATAAAACAATACAATTATTAAAAACCATTTTTATATAAAAGAAAATATTACACTCTTAGTTAACAAGTAAAAACCAAACACTTCCACTTAAAATTTCAAAGTCAACTAACTTTTCTTATCTATTTATTCCAACACAGTTAAAAACTCTCATTTTTCTTCTGCTTCAACCTCAAAATCTTATATATTGATCAAACGCTGAACAAATTTTTTTTTACGTCTATCATTTCGAATCGGTAATATATTTATATATGTTTAATTTCGTTTTCGTTAAATTAGTACACACTTTTAATCTATAAATCTTATTTCAACATAACAATACATGTAGATAAATTATTTTAAAAATCTATAATTTTTTTATGCTTAAATAAGAAAAAAAATTCATCAGCATGTATCATGGTCGTAACAACCAAATAGTCCATTGGTCGGTTGATTTTTCGATTATTTTATTATAATGAAAAATTATGTTTCATCGTGCAGATATTGTTGTAATTCCAGTTTGTTATTTTGACGATTTCGAATTGGATGAAAAAGGTCGATGGGTATGGAAATGATCGAATGAAATACGTGATGGTATTCCAATTTTCATAACATCGAGCACGTCATATGTGAAAATGTACCATGATTTACAAGACAAGCTGAAAGTCGATCTCTATTAGTACGATATGGAACTAAAATTTCAATTCAATGAGCATTCATCCATTCTGATTCCACATACGAAGGTTGTTTTGATACTGAAGTGAATTATCTATTTGAATTGAACAAAATAGACATGATTCCTCTTTGCGCGACATTAGTCAAGAAGAATGTCACTAAAGACGAACACAAAGATTAGAATTGAAGGGATCACAATGCCTTGATTTTTGGGACACAATGGAAATAACTCATGAGGATGAAGTGGTTATTCTCGATACAGTTGTTCATCATCGTGATCTCGCTATTACACACACTCTCTAAATTAAAATATTAATTTAAAAAATCTCTTGTAATATAATTTTAAATGTTAATTCTTTAAAATAAAGAATATCTCATATTTAAAGAATCTCTTTGAGATGCTCTTATCCTTCAAATGAGGAAAAAAAAAATCAATGCTTAATCGTGGATAACTGAAATTATTCTATCATGAAAGTCAATTAGATATTTGATTCAAGACCGGTACAATATCATGATAAACCAAATACAAAAATATAAATTAAAACGGGAACAGATTTCAGTTGTATCTCTATAAATCAAACTTGTAAGGTACAGCATATTTTTATTATTTGTTATTAAAGCCCCGTTTGGTACATATTAAAATTTTTCATTATCATTCTTCTACTCATTTTCAACCATACATTATTTAATAAAATAATATTTTCTATCAAATCAATAATTTTTCCTTCATTTTTAATTACACATTCTCCATCAATCTACTATTTCAGAATACATTCTTCCAAAATAATGTGACTCAAACACACTCTAAGTAATACTCTCCTACACCCACTTTTTTATCT
>CAIGRL010209422.1:0-11662 GCA_903798325.1 Fraxinus xanthoxyloides | reverse complement strand
CAAAATCTAGTGTTCGTTTGACTTCGTTTTACATGAAAATTGTCCATGAAAGTGAAAAAAAATTTACAATTGGTTATGAAATTTATTTTCATTGCCAAAAAAAAAGGAAATAGGAAGGCCGAAACATGGAATTCATTTTCCCACCAAAATGGTGGGAAAATGAATTCCCACATGCGTGGGGACAGGGTGGAAAATATGTGTCATCAAACAACAACAAAGGTGGAAAATGGAAAATATTTTCCTACTTCCATAGAAAATATTACCTATCAAACACAACCTAATATCTTTCTACCTTTCTATTTATCCTGGAAAGCGTTCATGGTGTTGTAAATTTCTAAAATTGACATTTGATCCGTACGATGACCTTTTGCTGATAGATGCTGTAGTTTCTTTCTTTATTTCTATTTATCCTGAAAAACATGCACGGTGGTAGTAAATTTGACATTTGATTCTTATGATGACATTTACTGTTATGCAGCCTTCGGCAGTAGAATATGGACCTTATGACTATACAAGAAGTGGGAATCCAACTCGGGACACCTTAGAAAGGTCTCTGCTATTTCGCCATGTATAACGTGGTTGGTGAAGTTATTCGGATGGTTATTATTGCTACCCACTTTCCCCTCTTAAATATATACTCTTATGTTCTCAGACTTCTTGCAAAGCTTGACAAGGCAGATCGAGCTTTATGCTTTACTAGTGGAATGGCTGCCTTGGCAGCTGTGACTCGTCTTATTGGGACAGGTACCTTTTTATTTCCCTCTTTAAGAGTTCAGGGTTGCACATCTGGTTATAAGGTCTCATCCTAGTTCACTGAAATTTAATTAGCATCTTTCTCGAATCTCCACAAATTCTCATAAGCAACGTGTAAAAACATATGCTTTAAGAATCATCTTTCAGAGATTTGCGTGGGTATTTAGTGAAGATTCTTGTTTCTTGATGAAAGGTGAGGAGATTGTTGCTGGAGATGACATGTATGGTGGTTCTGATCGATTGTTATCGCAAGTAATTCCAAAGACGGGAGTTGTGGTCAAGTCAGCATTGCCTTTTGCTTTGAAATGACTCTTTTAGCGTCATTAAGTTTTAAATCTTAGATTACAATAATTGCTGCAGGCGTGTGGATATGACTAACCTCGTTGAGGTTGTGTCTGCAATTGGGCCCTGGACAAAGCTGGTGTGGTTAGAGAGTCCAACCAACCCACGCCAACAAATTTCTGACATTCGTGTAGGTCACGCTTAATTTTAGATTTCAGTTTTACCATCTGTTGCTTTATATCCTTCTATACTGGTGAAATAAGTGGGGGTCAACTTATTATAGGTTTCCATAAATAAAAACACAAAAATAATCTCAGGTTTTTACTTCTCCGGAAGATTGTTACTTTCTAATATCATAGTGCCCTTTTGGGAAGTGAATAAATTAAAATAAATGATTATAACATGTGAGTGGTTTTACGAAATATGTGGATAAAAAGTACATTTGACCAGAAGTGATTAAATTATAATCACCTTCCAAACATGCTTATAAATACTACTCTTCTCATTTGATTCCAATCCAGAAAATAGCTGAGATGGCTCATGCTCACGGTGCTCTTGTATTGGTCGACAATAGCATCATGTCTCCTGTGTTGTCTCTACCCTTGGAACTGGGAGCAGGTATGAATTGTTTTTGGGTTCCTGTAAATATTAAGGTTACAAACTGTGAATCTGCTTTCAATACTAATTTATCAATCTTTTAGATATTGTGATGCACTCGGCTACTAAATTCATATCTGGTCACAGTGATGTCATGGCTGGCGTTCTTGCTATTAAAGGAGAAAGGTTTGGCTTTAAAGTAGTTTATGCATTGATACCCAGAATATGCTTTCTCTCTGACATTATGTAGCTGTTATCTGTTCCTTTTTCTAGTTTGCACTTTCCATGAATCTCATGAGTATCGGTTTGTCGCAAAAGTTGTTGAGTATGATTATCTGCTTAATTGGCATTGTCTCATGTGTCAGGAGACTGGGGAGGTGTCTGCAGGAATTTAAACATTTTACTGTGAAAGAATATTTAAAGACCATAAGAATGTCTATAATTTTTTAAATGAGAGTTGTTTCTATCATAATAATCTACCTTTGAGGCCGTCTGTATCAGACCAATCCAACTGGTTTTGGTTGGCAATAGTCTAGTTAGAGATGGTTCTGGTTCTGGGGTTTTTTTTCTTGGAATTAGTTATTGCAACATCGGATTACGAATGAGCATGGGAATGCCTATTTCATTCAGTCGTATTCTCATATCCTAAGCTCCACCCAACATATTTATATATTAACATCCATGTATTTAGACGTATCTTCCTCTCAAGGCCACTGAGTTGAGTATCCGGCCGTAAACTTCAGGGCCTTGTAGGATTAGTCGAGGTGGGCGCAAGCTGGCCCGGACATCCACAGTTATAAAAAAAACATAAAAAAAAATTCATGTATTTAGACGTATCCATAATATCTGCCATTTCATTGGACTGTGCCGGTTTGCTTGCTACTTTGAGGATTGAACTTTAAATTTTGTACTCATTAGTTTGGCAAAGGACTTGTATTTCATACAAAATGCTGAAGGCTCAGGATTGGCTCCATTCGACTGTTGGATCTGTTTAAGAGGCATTAAAACTATGGCCTTGCGTGTTGAGAAGCAACAGGTTCCATTTAAACCTTTTCTTCTTGTTTGTAGAATGATTGTTTTGGCATTGATGTCCTATCGTGTTGTATTTTGGTTTGGATTAAAATCCCTAGTCAAAATCAATCAATTTTAACCATGCATTTCATGGATCCCACAACTTTTCAACCACACATTTCATCATTTTTTATCAAAATCTATTAAAAATCTGATTTTAATATCTACCAAACAGATTATTATTACTTTTGTCTTGTGATGTTCAACAGTTTTTATTGAATGCTTTATGCAGGAGAATGCCCAAAAAATTGCTGAATTTCTCGCTTCCCACCCACGGGTCAAACAGGTTAATTACGCTGGTCTTCCTGGCCATCCAGGACGATCTTTACACTATTCTCAGGTACTGTCATTAGACAATACTTTCAATTTGTACTCTCATTACATCAAGCGTAGAACAGCCAAAAACAATTTTTGTATCTATCTTCTCTGATCTTATACTTTTTTCAGGCAAAGGGTGCTGGATCTGTCCTCAGTTTCCTTACGGGGTCGTTGGAACTTTCTAAGCATGTAGCCGAGACTACCAAGTACTTTACCATCACCGTCAGTTTTGGTAATTTCTATTCAAAATCGTACTTTTGCACAAAATTTCAAAGTAGAACTTCCAATTTCTTTGTTTCTTTATCTGGTAGATGACATTCATTTCACGACTGCAGCATTTCAGGAATAATGAGGGCCTGTATGTAATAGCTTCTGCTTCTACTTTTGCTTTTTGTAAAAGAGCTTCTTGTAGAAACCACTTTAGGCCCGCTTATTCTAAAAGCTCTTTTAACATGACAAAATACTTCTAGAAATTATCTGAACAGGCTCGAAATCCCTGCCAAACGGGTCTTAAGATATGTGTTACACTTAGCTTTGTTTCTCATATAAATATAGGTAAAAGTAACAGTTCTTCAACATTTTATGTATGTAGTAGCATAAGATATGTTCCAAGTTATTGTCTACCTTTGTTAGACTCACTGATTTATTGTCTTCAATTGGCAGGAAGTGTCAAGTCCCTCATAAGCTTGCCTTGCTTTATGTCTCATGCAGCCATACCGGCTGCAGTGCGTGAGGCCAGAGGTTTAACTGAGGATCTCGTCCGTATATCTGTAGGAATTGAAGATGTCAATGATTTGATTGCTGATTTAGACAATGCACTCCGAACTGGACCTGCATAAAGTCTTTAAGATTCAGAACGCAGAATTTGCATCTTCATGCAAATTTGATTGATGTCTAGTTTTCTGTGATTCGAATGCTTAATAGATGAACGTGTTTTCAGGGTTTTGATAATATTTAATAAGAATGATGTGCCTACTTAGTTGGATCACGTACTTTGAGTCTAGTTTGAGGCTTCTATCAGAGCCTCAAATTGCCCGTACTTGCCAAAATTGCATCTAAACTTCAAATAGTAACGTACAATCAACCTCAAAATATAAGCTGCGGGCTCCCAGTGTACCTTTGGTTGAGCAGAGCCCTTCCACACGGGAATCTTGGATCACCGTGGCTAATTTTTGTCTCTGTTCGACCATGTACTCATGAGGAGAATTTTAGCTAGAGCCTTCCTTCGCATACTTTCATTACATCTGCCCCAGATAAATTACCCACCTCATATCACGAGTCTCAAAATTGTAAGAGAAACTTATCGTAAATTGAAATTTGGTCACCCATATTGCTTGTATTCCTTGTCAAAACATGGTCTACGAGCTTTATGCATGTGATGAGAAGTGTGTTCAACGGACGAGAGAAAGCAATCAGAGTTCCCTTGAACGAAAACAGCAGTCGTACTGAAACTGCAAAAAATTCTTCAGACGATTCATATTCAGGAAAAGCATAACGATAAAGCAATAACAAGTCAACCCGAAATGTAAAATATTGGATATTACGTCGAGTTCTATAATTTGGTGGTAGATACAATCCAAAAGGGTTAAAAAAATAATAATAATAATATTACAATCAAAATGTGATCCAGAAAGAGCTTTTGCTAGTATATGTTACAAGTCGATTGTCCATAACACACGGTTATCATCTATCACTACTACCGCAAAGAATTCAAAATCCTGAAGCCTCTCTAATTTTATAAACATATCTTCAGAAATTTCTATCCCATCAAGCAAATGGACCTGCAACACAGAAAATGATGAGAGAATTAGATCGTTTATATTCCACGAGCAATTGGGTTTGGCAATAATACTGAGGAAGAGGCAAAGAAAGTACAAGTACAATTGTACAAACTGGAACGTACCAATTTAGACCATATAATGTTAACCAAAGAGGTTACAACTGAATAGACACATAATAGCATGAAAAGGGAAGAAACAATTCTAAAAGTTAACACGATAATGAAGTACCGTTTAAATTATTCAATCAATCACTGCCATTCGTAACTCAAGCATTCTGATATGGCATCGAAATTATTAATGCTTGCTCACAAATAGGACAAACAGATAAGCTACATTCCTAGTATGTCAAAAAGAACATCAAAAATTGAAACTCGTACCTTGCTGCTCTTCCTTAATATGGGGTTCCAAGAAGTTTGTATCAATTCCTAGGAACGGCGATCTAGAATAGCTCTCTAATATATCTGAAAACAGTAAATCATATAATTCATACGCACGAGAAATTGGACAAGATATTACCTAAAGGAGTTCACTCGAACTAACAAATTAATCACAATTTGTACACTGTTACTCAATTTATGACAGTTTCTTGTTGGTCGCTAAGTTTATTCCAAGCTGTGACTAATGCCCCGAAAGTTCCAAATTCATGATAAGTCCTTTTGCAAATAGGAGGGACTTCAATTGCAAATAGGAGATAAGATTGGATTGTGATTATTTTCTAGGATCACTTCCGGACTCATGTTGGAACATAAATGCCAAGTGTTATACTCTGTAATGGAAACAAATTGGCAGAAAGAGCGATCATTACATGGTCAGCTGCAATTGTTTAGAATTTGGTTGTGCGATCTTTTCATGTACACGAGTAGAGAGTTTAGCAAACAAAATTTTAAGCCTAGCATCCTGATTTTTTCCTATTCTCTTTGTGGGATGTTCAAACGGTAGAAATTGGCTGGTATGGTAAAACTTTTCCTATAATATTTGGGGGTTTGGGTGAGTGAAATTCTATATGATAGCACAGATTTTTCATGTAGTGAGTTTTGACAGTCCGTATTTTCATCTTATTTTTACATTTTTCTTGTCTGCTAATTTTTTCTGGACAATAAAAATCATGTGAGCAAATAAAGGGAATTTGTCTTAATTCCAAACAAAATTTATCTTTGTTTCAGTTTAGCGTCTGTTGAATTCAGTGAGTTCTTCTGGTGGAGTCCAACATCAAAGACAACAATTGACATGGCTTCAACGTAGACGTCTTCCATGTTGAACATTCGGTTAGAAAAAATAACAAATTTTAACCGAGTGACTTAAACTGAAATGGAAAGAATTTAAGCAACCACTTTAAAACAAAATACATTGTGTGCCGAAACTTCGCCATAAGTTGTGTGTGTGTGTGTGTGTGAGGGGGAGAGAGAGAGAGAGAGAGAGCCAACCAGTACTATTAGAAAAGTCAGCTGTCAAGTCAGAAAAACTGAAGTTTCGGGGAATCTGTCCCAAGAATCCAAACATATTTGTGTCAGCTTCCAAGATGTTCTCATTCAAAGGTTGTGAATTAGACACCACAGAACTGAAAGACGAAACAGGTGCATCCCCTATTTCATTACGAGTTTCCAGAAGATTACTGTCTCCAACAAACATGAAAGGAGAATCACCCGTATAGACTTCTTCTGATTTGATTATTCCGCCATCTATTCCCTTTAACATTCCTGAATTTGAACTCTGAGCCAATAGCATGTCATCTGATACCACATCAACAGGAATTTGGATGGATGGCTGTCGGGAAGATTCTCTTCTAGTGTAAGCATTAGGTATGATACTAATAGCGTGGTCCATGTTTTCTGGCTTTAAAGCTCCAGCATGTTCTAGATTATGGTTAGCCGAGTTGTTATGCACTGCCAAAATGAAATCACGATAATTTTCTACTCAAGTCGAGCTCACTGTAATTGCAGATGAAATAGCCACAAATTTTCTGTTATTTTTTCTCAAAGGCACTTTCAGATCCCAGTACAAAACTTAGTAATAGACATGCATAAATAAAATTTTCAGGGATCCCATATTCATGCGTGGCTGAGTGTGTATGCATCCAAGTGTGTGTGAACAAACCTCACAGAAACACATTCCCCGAAGAATGGCATAAACATTTGAGACACGTTTGGCAAGATTGTTTATATAGCATTAGACAGTATTAAAGAAAAAGAAAAGAGAAGGTAAAAGCTTGTTATGTGTGCAATACATCGAGTCCCAGCTAATTATATTGAGGATTGTGTACCAAACATGCTCTAAAGTTTCAGGAATCATCTGTTTACATATGATCAATAATTAAGAAACTCATTAAGAGAATAACGTTGGAAACTGTTATAGCTCATGTCCAATACATCAAAGACCAAATAAATAGATTCAATATGAAGCTGAGAAGAGGGTTACAGAACGAAATTGTTAGAAAGCGGTGGCCTTGTGGCCGAGCTGACCTTTACTTTGTGGTTTTCGGAGATCTCCTATTTTAAGTGTTTTTAATCACTTTCAAGGAGGGTCTGTTGTTGTGCTTTAAGGTTGGACACCAACATGCTTGGTGATTAAATCTAGGAAGAGAGGCAAATGTGACCATATATGTACACATCTAACAGTGTTTCGTCCATGTATGATACTGGTTGTTTTCTGTCATAAAGAAAACTCTGAACTTATCAAGAAGTGAGCTTACATGGGTGAAGCTGAGATGCATTAGACAATGGAGTGGAAGCAACTCCAGTTGGACATATTTGGCGAATGAGCTCAACCTGTCTTTCAAGCAACTGATTGAATCGCAATATCTGCTCCTTCACTAACAACCTCAGATAATATGCCTTGAAAAATCTTTGATTTTCAGTCTCAAGTTTTTGCCACACTGGAAGGAGAATCCAAAAGTTAAAACAAATAAATTTCAATTTTAAGTCGCAATTATTAAGGGCATGAATAAAAGTTTACAAAACTTGTTCTGACTTAATAATATTGATGTCCTTCCATATAGTGGAAGTTTTTGTAACTCCGAAAATAGAAGAAACCCAACTCGATTAATTTAAATTCAATTCGGAATTCAGATTCTGCTGGATTAGTTTAAATTCAATTACAAGTGAACTAATTTTCTATTTGGTTTGAATTTTTTATTTGATTAAATTGATTTCCATGATTTTTTATACACCTTGTGTGATCATCTCCCTGTCCAGCAAAATACCTCTTCTTAAAACTTTGAAGAACCCAAACGAAATCAACAAAAACTTCTATTCAAGAAATTGAGATTACCAAGCTCCGTGAAACCAGGCTCGATTTTTGCCTGGTGTAAGAGGGTGCTCATAACTTCCTTCTGGCTCATGTAAAGCTGAAGACACCTTTCAATAAGATTTTGAACCTGATATTAAAGATGATAAAAAGTAAGGTTCCGAACCAGATGCTTACAGAACACACAAGAAACCAGTGGCGTCTAAAGGTTCTTATATTGGTAGAATGATTTTGAATTGAGGTTCTTAGAAGCGCAATTAACAAAACTTAACTAGAAAGAAAAACAAATCTTTAGCCCTATAGAAATCAAAGTGATTAAGTTGGCATGCCATCCTTGTGGAAATAGTAAAATTATTTACTTCTAGAGAATCTAATCAGTGCCAAAAAAATCCTTCCATGCTGGCCAATGACGGTCGGACGTCTTGTACCGATAATTTTGTTATCGAGTCGTACAAAATTTGCACCTGGTCAAATAGTGGTCAATCTCATCTCACATCAATGGGTTTTTGAGATTTTACAGCATTGTAAATTTCAGTCCACCATAGGCTTTCTTGAAATTCCGTTCACAACAAAAACAAGAAGAGGCCAAATGCATAGATCACAAAAAATTCAAATCTCTCTCCATTTCTCTCCACCTTGGTTTCACTTCAAAACAACAAATTAACAGCATCTTGTCATTCGATCCTTTATACTCTACCCACAGATAGATGTTCACTGATCCTAATATTCTATTAGCACTTGATCTTCAATTGAATGATTATAGTTATGATTAAACAGATAAGAAATCACAGGAATGGAGGAAGGAGAGGAGTAGAAACTATTAGTCAATTTTAAGAAAAGAATGAACTTCGTGGAATGCATGCTAGTATGGAAAAATGACTGGAGAAGGGCGGGAGAGGTAAGTTATATGGTTCAAATAGAAGGGTCATGATATTGTTTATCTCAACCATGTAAACTTTTAAACTAGTCTCTTTTATTCAAAGAGGGACCTTTCTACATTTTTCATAAATATAATTTCCTTTGGGGTAATCTATCGTGTTGTTCAAATAAATTCGTCTATCATAATTTTTAGGATCCTTGTTTAGTCATCAACAAAGAAGTATAAACATATTAATCTGTCTATATGAACTGTTTAACGTGATAAATCGGATAATATATTCAAGAGTAAACATTAATGGTACCTTATCAATTACCATACAACAAAAATCCAAGACATTCTCCAGCGCAGTATTTATAACATTGATTCTATTGAAAAAATTAGTATCGTATTAATCATTAATATTAAATAAGGTTTCCTGCTAATTTTAGTCACCCATTTCATAATTTCCCTGGTAACCAAACCAAATTCGTGTGGCGTTAACTGACTCTCTTTTCTGGAGCCATAAACTTTGAGCTTTTCATAAAAGTTGGTTTGCTTTATGCACCAAGATTTCAACATCCTCATATTAAATTGTAATTCAGACATTTGATAAGAGGGCAAAGCAAATGCATAATGCCTAAAATTTAGTCTTCCAAGTAAATCAGTATTTCAAATTATTACCTAATGCAGCACAAGAAACAAAGTTCCTAGCTAATAACACTCTCACGACCTTTATACGGAAATCCCAGTTTGTGGATAAGAAATGGTAGTTGATTCAGTAATAGCACACAAACTCATCAATCGAGCTGTTTGATTCATTTATGAAACTCAGTTCTACATGCAAGCATGATTCCTATAGTGAACAATGAACGTCCTTAAATAATTATGGGTTACTAAGCATAGTTCAGTTCCACTGAAATCGTCAGCCACAGGGAAATTTTTCTTTTGAATATAAGAAGATTTTTCGTGTCCCCTTGCACTTCTCTTCGAATTTGTTAGATCGACTATACATTTGACAAGATGATTTTGTTGAATCTATAAGATCAATTATAGGTTTGGCAATTTAGAGGGCATTCCTTGAAGAGGAAAAAATGTTGTCTTGACAGGTGTGTCATATCAATGGCTCCAAAATACGCTTCACGAGAATGATTGTGCATCTAGGATGTCCATCAAAACTCAAGAAAGACAGATGTAAAACATGAAAAGGAATTTCTCTACACAACTATGCTAAAACGACTTGTGCCCCTTCTTGGCAAGGACTGTAGTTCGTCAAATTTATTAACAATTATATTATTAAACATAAATTTGCAGGGACGTATAATATGTTATAGAGTTTTACGAATTATCATATAACAAAATAATATATGAAATTATAGAATCAAATTTGCTTATATAAATCGCAAAAAATATGAGCCAGACTACTTACCAGCTGAATATCTTCAAGAGAGACTTTTCTAACGTCTCCATTGGACATTTTGCAACTTTACCAACCGGATACACACTTAAATTTGAGCGATTAGCTTTCTATGCCACAGTACCCAGCAAGGCTTTTCTCCAGTTTTAGCATACAGTTCTAGAGATGAAATCTGTAATACCCAAAAGCATAACAGCAACATGTCATTAGGTAAATTAACATATAAAGAAGCCAAAGGAGGGCAGAAAAAAAAGGAGGAAAAGTACGGAATCAACGGGGTTGGATTTCCTAATAAGTCATAAAAGAAATGGCAATGGCAAAGGAATTGATAGATGGTACAACTGAAAGCTACACTAACAATATAGATTTTTTAGTACATATTGGAACAATTTTAGGGTCGGCTACACGAATATTTTTGCATCCAATCTATCGCTACATATACCAAAAGTCCAAAAGTCAAATATTTTGAAACCACATCAATCCAGGCTAATATTAATGTAACTCTGACGTAACATGTTCAATAGAGATTGCATCGTCCTCTTGATAAGCATTTTTAGGTTTACACAGTTTACGTTAACCATCTAAATTGACTTCCCTTAGTTTATCCTTTATTGGTACCACCTCCAGGGTTAGCGTCTGTTCTTATCACTTATTTTACTCATTCTATCATGGTCACATATCTACCTTAATATTCTTGTTTGTACAACATTACAATGACCTCAAGTCCTCCTTAGGACAAGATGATCATCTATAGAGACTCTGCTCCCTCATAATTCTAATTCACATAAAACATAACATTACAAAGTACTTATCCAAGTTCCAAGTTACAATTTACCTCACTCAATAATCAACTGAAATTGTCACGGTGAATAGAAAGTAAAACTATGGGACTAGTGACTGCTTTATTGTATATTTATAATATTAACACATGCCACTAGATCTACGCTAGTGATTGCTAGATCGTATGTTCATAATATTAACACATCTAATGATAATTTCTTCGCTCTACCACTGACAATAGCACTTGTCTGGACATCCTATCATAAAATATTTTTCAGTCGATAAAAATAAAATGTCATTTTGTTTCTTTTCTATATATTCCCATAAAGCTCCAAGTCAGATTCATTACTTCCACGACACGACTCCTTGGCATCAAGCCAAATTGGTACTCGGTGCCTTTGAGTTACTCCGTAAACAATGCTCATTCATTCCTCTCTTAATCCTGTCGGATAAATTGTGAGCTTATTACTCTATAATGTGCAAAATCTAGGACATCTCCTCAGTATAAATGAAAATTGATTGAACCACTTTAAAACATAGACCTTCTATTAGAGGTTTGTACCT
>CAIGRL010209395.1:0-13407 GCA_903798325.1 Fraxinus xanthoxyloides | reverse complement strand
TGATGTTACACAATTCCAAGAGGGTGGAAGGTAACAAATTTGAAATATGGTCAAATTGAATAGGTCATTCTCATTGTGTTTTGTATGCAGGTGTTTGGACAACATATGGAACGCACTGATGAAAAGTATTTTCAAGATTCCACGTCTTTGAATCCGTGCAGATTTGAAGAACCAGTTCAAATCTTGTTTGGACTACATATGGAACCCACTTTCTCATTTCCTTCATATTGATGTTAACAAAATTTCTTGTTTTCAAGTACTGTCGAATTGTTTCTTTTGAGAAACCAAGTTGGCTACGAGTGTACGCAAAGAGAACCTAGGTAATTGCATCAACTAGAACGTCGTCGTAATCCATCTTCTATTCTTGTAAGAGAGATTAAAAGTAGAGAATTTACATACTTCTACTGCGTTTTATAATAATTTATTGGTACCAAATAAGGCAATAAAACCAATCCTCGTCCTCGGTCCCAGTTGATAAGTAATGTTGTGGGATTAGGAATTATAATTTTCTTGATTTGGGGAACCCTAACTGTTGAAGGAGTTCTTCTAGATGGAAAGTAGTTTTTGATAGAAAGTCTTAAATTTGGTAAGATAGAGTGATAGCTTCGTGGGTTAGCTACTGCATAAACTTGAAATTATGTTGATTCGATATCCGTAGAATTTTATATGTCACTTTAAGTAAACAATGTTGGTTATCTTCCAAATCGAATCGTTGCAGGGTTTCGAAAAATATTTTAGTACTTCAAATGTTGTCAATGGAAGCCGATTTTTGGATATGTCAAAAAAACTTATGTGTTTTGATATGTAGTTTAATATGAAATAAAATGGTTTGATCAACAAAATTTGTTTTGGAAGAATTTACGGATCAAGTAATACGTGGGGGTTGAATTTTGGAACTAATGAATGTTTTGGATCATCAAAGAATTGTCCTTTATGGAATAAATCCGATTCATCACACTTTTGGACGTTCACATGGTATGATATGTATAGGGAAAAGTGTTGAGATGAAAATGGATTGAAAAACCAAGTGTTTGAAGCAAAACGGATAATTGAACGTCGATCCGTCACTCGAGTGTCAAGCCAGCGACAGGCGTGCTTAGTTGAGCGGTCGTTAGTATTTTTACCATAACTTTCTCTCTCGATATCCGATTGAAGTGATTCGAAATGCGTTGAAAAGATAATTCAGAGGACTACAATTCTTCTAGAAATAGCCTCATTATATAAGATTGAAGTGATTAAAAATGATTTGGAAAAATAACTCAAAGGGCTACAATTTTTCTACACATAGCCTTATCCAAATTCCAATGTTTTCTACCTGAAAAA
This sequence comes from Fraxinus xanthoxyloides, assembly GCA_903798325.1. Taxonomy (NCBI): domain Eukaryota; kingdom Viridiplantae; phylum Streptophyta; class Magnoliopsida; order Lamiales; family Oleaceae; genus Fraxinus; species Fraxinus xanthoxyloides. The sequence goes on along the minus strand of CAIGRL010209395.1, from coordinate 12,084 downwards.
TGCGTTGCAAGTTACGATTGAGAATTTGGAGTATAACTTGTATAACACTTCTATACTACTTTGACTTCTAATTGAATTTTAACGATCATATGTGATATTCTTGGACACCTTGAACTCTTTCAAGACATATACTATCAATCCAACTTTTTTGACTTTAATTAGGATTCAATAACTCTTATTTTGACTTTGATTAGAACTCGATAAACTCCTAATACAATTCAATTATAACATATTTTGATTAAGAAAGTTGTCCACACACGAGACTTCCTACATTCTCATTTTCTTCGTATTCACATTGACATACTACACAAATTTCCGGACCTTCATTGATGGCATTATCCGCTTTGATGTTAACAAAATTTCTTGTTTTCAAATGCCGTCGAATTGTTTCTTCTGAGAAACCAGTTTCTTCTTCTAGGGAACCAGTTTGCCTACTAGCAATCCATTCAGCTTCTTGCCTTAAGACCATCCAAGTAAATCTAGTAACTTCAGCTAGACGATCTGAATCAGTCACTGTCCGCCTCAAGTATCTATATCCGTATACTTGTACATCAACCACCTCAGCAGATACAACGGTGCTATCATCTGAAACAAGCGATGTTTGATCTGAAACAGGTATGACACGTGTTATTCATTGATTGGACAGTTTAAAAAAATCACCCAAACAGGACTTATACCATGAGTAAACGTTCAAATTTTAAAAGCATGGGTTGTCAACTGTTATCATCGATCATCAGGCTAATATTATTAAATATGAAGCATGAGCTTACGAAATTGATTCGCTGGTTTCTTTCCTTTTACAGTCGGAATCTATAGAAGGCTGGCGAAATAGAATCTCTTGAGTTAGAAGGCGGATTAATTCTTGACAGAAAAGTATCTTTTTCCAGAAAATGATCCAAAGCTTTTCCAAATTGATTGATTCTAGCATTGTATAGCTTGTAAAGTTGGTGCTGGTTTTGGTGGATGTTCAACGTACTTTCTGGATTTTGTAATTTTCTGGATTTTATTTGAATAGAGAAAAACATGACAGTCTATCAATGTTAAATGCTACCGATTGGATTGTTGTCCTTTAAGGAGGGTTGAAGAAGTGATATTACATGTATATATTTGTTCTAACGGTATCGCTTCCATTATTTGTTTTGGTTTTAATTGAAGAAGTTTAAGTTTTAAATAAAATATGCACTCATGATTATAATGAAATCAAATAAAGTCTGTAAATAGTTCAAACTCGAATTTTAATAGAATAAATAACACAACCTTGAAAAATTCAAAAATTACTAAAACATTAACAATTCATAAAGTACCCATATCATCATATTTCAATTTTAATAATTAAATATGAACTCGGTGTTGAGAATCTACTTAATCATACGCATCGGAATAAAGTAATTTTCAATTTTCAAACAAAGATTTGCTTTATGTTTAGATAGAAATTGTGTTTAGAATAATACATTTGATAAATTCTACAAACTCCTTTACTGATTATTGAATTATCACGATCTACAATTCAAACTGTCCAATTGTTCAGCCTCCAATGGTGATCCACACAGAAAACAAAAATGACGGCTGGGGTTTTTTTTTTCCTCATGCTAACAAGAATAATGCAAAAAAAATTCATTTAGTTTTCAAACTCTAAAAACCTATTAATATAAGTCCAAACGGGCTCGACCCTTCTCTTAAACTAAATCCGATCCAATATTTAAATAATTGTAAAATAACGAATATGCACTTCTCTTTAAATAAAACAAAAGGAAAATGAAACAAATTAATTGCGATCATAGTCCTGATTTTTCTTGAAATGTGCAAATGAGTCCCAAATAAATTATTAAAAGGGAAATTAGCACATAATGTCCCTACATTTGGCTATTATTGCAAAAAAGTCCCTACATCTTATTTTTTATTTGGTATTTTCACCTTTAATTACACATTTAATTATGCAAATTATTATTTCTTCCATTTTCGTCTAATTTCTCAATAAAAAGTTGTGAAATGATGAATGTACTCTCCTATTTAAATAAAATAAAATAAAAATCCAAAAATTAATTTCAATCAAAGTCCCAATTTTTTTAAAAATTACGAACGAGTCCCCAATAAATTATTAAAAAAATTAATTTTTTTAGAAAGTGCAAACAAGTTCCACTTAAATTTATTTAAAAATCAAAAAAATTAAAAAGTGTAAACGAGTTCCAAATAAATTATTAAAGAATTAGAAATTAAAAAAAATATTTTTTATTTAAATAGGAGGATATATTCATTGTTTATAGTTCTTTATTAAGAAATTGGATGATAATGGATGTAAATGATGGTTTGTCAATCAAATGTGTAATTAAATATGAAAATGACAAAATAATGAAAGGTAGAGTCTTTTTCGCAATAACACATTATAATTACTCTTTTAATAATTTAGTTGGAACTTATTTGCACTTTTTTTAAAAAATGGGAGTATGATTGCAATTACTTTTTTTTCTTTTTCTTTTTGTTTAATTTAAACGGAATGGTATATTCGTATTTTTCATAATTCTTAATTGAGAAAATAAATGAAAATAATATTTTGTGCAATGAAATGTGGAAATAAGTGTGAAAATGTCAAAAGGGAAATATATGAGCGTTTTTCACAATAACAATATAAGATGAGAATGTTATGTGCTAATTATCCAAAAATTTACTCTTGTGCTATGTGTGAAAAAATAAAATAAAAAAAAGGGAGAGATAATTAAAAGTTAGATGTAAGTGGACTTTTATTTTGTGTTTAAAAGAAAAAAAAATATGGGTTTAATTGTCATTTGCCGTCTTATCTTTTTGGCGACACCACATTAGCAATTCCCACTGGCAACATACGCGTCTTTCTTGCCGCGAATTTCTTCTCTCGCTAAAATTGCATTGAAGGTCCTCGATTATAGCCTAAATATCAGGTAATTTCTAACTTTTTTTTCCCTGAATTTACGTCACAATTCTTTATATCTGCACCTGCACTCCACTAGATTCCGTATAGCCACATCCCTCTAAAATTATTATTTCGTTAGACTGTTTTTGTTTAACTATAATTGAGCTATCTATTCTTGAATTTTTTTTTTTTTTAAAGAAGAAGAAGAAATTTAAGAGAACAACTACTCAAATTTTATTTGGCTATGAGGGGATTAGAATAGATTTTTATTGTGCAAAGTAACAATGAAGTTCGGAGCGAATATATTGTCTATAAGACTTAATTAATTTGTTTCATTTGTATTTAAAAACTTAACAATGAAGTTCGAAACGAATGTAGACTAAACATGACCTGCTATGAAAGAAAAAATTGTTTGCATCACTTTTTAATAAATGTAGCTCATTTGTTTTAACATAAATGATGCAAAAGTTTTAATCGCTTAGATCTTAAATGTATTTACAATACGAGTTAGTTTATTATTGTCATCGAAGAGTCCGCCAATGAAAATCCAATTAGGAAAATATCGTCCTTCATTAAGTCGTTGACAACAAAAATATTGTGTCCTTTTTTATCTATAAGCTTTACTTTGGAAACCTGTGTCTAAAGATCAACAAATACAATTTTGCAAAAAGTCAACAAGCTCATATTTGTCGTCAGATACCTCATAGCTTCTTTTCTTCTTTCCTTCGTGACTCCTAACTATTTGACAAGCTCGTATCAGTGGTTGAATGATAGTTTGATGACATATATTGAGAACGGTATATTTGATTATATTGAAAGATGTAATTATGGAACGTTATCAAAGTATGAAAATATATAGAGAATAATTGTAATAAGATATCGAATGCTTTGATTTTTTCACAACCTTTTTACAAATTTGATTGTGGTCCCTTAATTCAAAATGTATGCATCCACCATTGGTGATGATATTTTATAGAAAGTGAGTTGTAACCGTCTAGACGATTATATTGACGATCCTTCAAGATTCATGGATGGTTGAAATATATCTCACTGGTTAGCTCAACAAAGCTATTTTGAGATTATGCGGATTGAATATCATTACCATAGTCCAATTCAGTTAAGTAATGATAATTTTAGGATATCCATTCGGGGGTGGCCGAATTGGTGAAGCAGATGACCGCGAAAATCGAAGGTCACGAGTTCGAATCCCCTGACAACACTTCATCGGTTGAGCCCGTCGCACCGGACTTGCTTTGTACGGTTTCTCTCCTATGTGATTTGGGGGCTACTGCACATGGAGCGAGATTTATCCAGTGCGCACTCAGGATTGCGACTGCGGGTTCCTATATAGAAAAAAAAGTGTTGATAATTTTAGGTTGATCAATCTGGTATAAGCTTAAATTTATGCCCTTTGGTATTTTACAACTTGGACCAAAAATGACATTGCACTAGGCCTTGTTGTATATTTTGGGCCCTTTTGCCACCACAATGACTTAACTTGTGTTTGACACTTATTTTGGGGGAAAAAAATGAATTTTGAAATAGTAATTGAAGGAAGAATGTGTGATTGAAGAGTAATAAAATTTTTTAGATATGTTTTATTTGGAGGATGTGCGGTTGAAATGAAGAGAAAAAAATGACAAAGAGGTTTTGTATTAATTATCCAAGTATTATTAGTTTATGGAGACAATACTAAGGGTGTGTTTGTCTCTCATTATTGGGAGAGAAATGATATAATGAATAATATTTTTTGGAAAATGAGTGGTTGAAATTTAAAGTAATTTTATTGATTTGTGTGTAAAATATTTTATTGGGTGAATGTGTGTGAAGAATCTTAATATAGTAAATAATACTTTATATTAATGGTAGACAAACAGGGCTAAATTAGACTCATTATGCCGTGGCAAACTTTGACTATTGTCAGTATGCATTTATGATCAGAGTTGTCTACCACTTCGTATGGCAAGTAATGTATTATTTGTGTGAACAAAATTAACGTGGAGTCCTATGGTTTTGATTGAATTCTATTTGATACCAAGAAGGTTCAAAAAATCGTAATTAAAAATTCGAATGCCATCACAACTAAAAGATGTGAAAATAATAAACATGGTATCGAAACAAGTGACTTTGGCCTAGGGTGATGAGTTGCGAGAACGGAAACATGCGACTATTTTTTAAGAGGAAAAAGTCATTTTTAAATTATTCAAATTTCCAATTGACATTTGTTGATTATAAGTGGACGAGAAAAAAGGTCGGCGAAGACTTGGTCGTTACAAAATCTAAAAATTTAGAAACCTAAATATCAAGGAAAAAGGTTGATGATCTATTTGATATATATGCAAGAGATTAGGGACCTCCTAATTCAAAATTTCCAACTCTCTTCGCTACACTTTTATACTCTCTCTCTAACCATTTCTCGAGAGAGAGAGAGAGACTCTTGATGCCTTCTCCATCTTCCCCTTTTCTGCACAAGAAAGAACCCTAAATTTATTGTTTTCTTCCCCATTTTATTTCATATCAACGATGAAGCTTCGCCCTCGTGGCGATGGCGCTTCTTCTTCCAAAGGTATTATTCCTTTTTAGTTCTTCTTTTTCTCTTTGTAGCCTTATTTACCCCTTTTCATAAGAAAACGTGTCGTTTTCTTTTATCTTTTTATTAATTTTATCTTCAGACTAGTTCTTATCTGTATATTTACTGCAGTTATATGCTTATTCGTGTGTATATTAATCATCGTGTTGAGTATTAAATTTGACTGTGGAAGTGATAGCAGGAAACATGAATCCCGAGTACATAGATGTCTCCGATGATGATCCTGATATGATAGATTTGGATGTCGATTATAATGCATTAAGTAATGAAGACTCAGAAGAAGAGGCTGTAATGGAAATTGTTGATGATGATTTTGGTGTGAGTGTTTCAAAGAGGAGGAAAAGAGACTCATCAAAGATGAGGGGAGAACAGAGCCACGAAGTAGAGAATGGTGGCATGGAAGGAGAGGGAGAAAGAGAGATTGATAGGATTATTCCGGAAGAAGTTGAGGGGAATATGTTGGGGTTTGATTTTTCTGGAGTTGTTGAAGAGATGCGTGAAGCCATACATGAGAGAAAGAAGAAGAGTAAGAAGAAGAAAGAGGATAGACCCATATTAATGTGGGAAGTATTGGAACAAGACAACGAGAGGTGGGTTGCTGAAAATTTGGCAAAAGACATTGACTTGAGCAATCAGAATGACATGGTGGCTGAAACTGTTGATCCTCCATCTGAATTGATAATGCCACTTCTGAGGTACCAGAAAGAATGGTTAGCTTGGTCTTTGAAGCAAGAAGAATCTACCATTAGAGGAGGCATTCTTGCAGATGAGATGGGGATGGGAAAGACTGTCCAGGCAATATCACTTGTTCTTGCTAAACGAGAAATCAGCCGAGCAGCTTTTGGGAATGAATTATCTTCACCTTCTACCTCATCCTCCACGAAGTCTCCAATAATTAAAGGAACACTTGTTATATGTCCGGTGGTGGCAGTGATGCAATGGGTAAGTGAGATAGAACGTTTCACTTCGAAAGGAAGCATGAAGGTGCTTGTTTATCACGGAGCCAACAGAGAAAGGAATATTTATCAGTTTTCTGAGTATGATTTTGTTATAACTACGTATTCAATTGTGGAGGCTGATTACAGGAAGTATTTGATGCCACCCAAAGAAAAATGCCAGTGGTGTGGAAAACTATTCTATGATCACAAGTTGAAAATTCACTTGAAATATTTTTGTGGACCTGGTGCTGAAAGGACTGATAAGCAGTCGAAGCAGAAGAGGAAGGATTACAAGCAGAAGAAAACATCTGACCCTGTGGTTGAAACTAAGAACAGAAATTCCAAGAAAGGTAGGAATCATAATGATGGCCAGAAGGACATGGGAAATGGTGGTTTAATTGAAACGTCAGCTCCATCTGGACAATTCTTGCCTATAGGCAAATCTATATTACACTCTTTGGAATGGAATCGTATCATTTTGGATGAGGTGAGCTATTAGGTTTGTTGGCTCTTAAATATGCACTTTTTATATAATAATTCCAAGAGTCCCCGTGGAGTCCCATACAGTTTATACTTTTAAATAGGATAACACATGAAGCAATACCACATACTCAGTGTGTAATTGTAGATTTATTTCTTGTAGGATTCATAGTGTAATTGTAGGTTTGTTTCTTGTGGGATCTTGTTACATCGAATGCGAAGCAACACCACATACTCATAGTGTAATTGTAGATTTATTTCTTGTGGGATTCGTAGTGTAATTGTAGATGTATTTCTTGTGGGGTCTTTTTATGTTAAAAGATTCCTTTATTCATTTAATTTTCATCCTATTTATTTAAAATCACTGAATTGATCCCTTGAATTCTATATCATTGGGTACTTCCATTTCACTGCCCCTGCACTTCATGTTGGATGCCTCCGCTATCAACTCCTGCTTTTCCCTTGCTCGTTATGTATTAGCTTTGAGATGCAAAATTAATAATAATACATAAAAATTTGTTAGGACTATTTCCGGTAAAGAGTTTCATGCTACAGTCTTCTTGGTTTTTCCATTATTCATTTTATCCTTGTGGCAGAGGCTTGAATCTATCAAGTGAAGCATTTAGGAATAAACCTGTTAATTTGCCCAGCGTTTTACTTTTTCATTAAATCTTAATGGACTATGGTGATCATCTACGAGTCAGAATGTAAAGTGCCTTCTTTATTATAAAGCACAATGAACTATTGACCTATTTCATAGACACACAAATGATCCAGCATATAGGGTGATTGGATGCCATGTGTTAGGATGCTAGTGGAATCTTCTGTGCTAGTGAACCATCTCTGAGTTGAATCTCCTAGTTCATCTTCATGGTCCATTAATATCAAAATTTTCATTGTTTTGAAATTTATCGTTATTGTTCTTAAGTGCTCTCTCTCTTGTGGTGTTATTATTTTTTCTTACAAGTCTACATCAGTGTCTGTACTTGTTCATTTGCTCATTCTGCACGTAAGGCTTTTGAACGAGTTTTTGGCTCTTCCATTCTTTCTCTGCCCTACTTAAAAGACACCACTCTAAAGCTTTCTCATTGACTGCCTGTATTTTCTGAGATAGGCTCATTATATAAAAGACAGACGAAGTAATACAACCAGAGCAGTTCTTGCTTTGCAATCTTCATATAAGTGGGCTTTAAGTGGCACACCCCTCCAGAATCGTGTTGGAGAGCTCTACTCACTTGTAAGTTATTCTGACAGTAGATTAGTTTGGTCATGCAATTTTATATTTAGATCTCACAAAAGATACTTCACATTCATGCAGGTTCGCTTTCTGCAGATAGTTCCTTACTCTTATTACTTCTGCAAGGACTGTGATTGCCGTTCGCTAGATTATAGGTACAGTTGAAGCAATTCCATTTGTAACGGTTAAACTAAACCATTCACTCTAACCGCTATGATCCCCCCAGCCCCTAAACCCAAAGAGAAATAGAAAAAATAAATCTGGAAAATGAAACAACTGGCCTGATTGTACAAGTATGAAGTTGGATTATTTTAATTTGTTAGTATGCCTCCCAATAAATCCACAACTGCGGCAACTTGCTGGAGAACTTATAATTATGTTGTGCAAAGAGCAGTATAGTTTGCTAGTTCCTTACCGCGGGGACTTGTGCTCTTTTTCCTTGCTGTCTGTGGAAAAAGAAATAGTTTTGGCTAGCTCCGTTCACTCCTTATGTCTTTGTGCTAAATGCTGCCTTCTACTAAATTTTTAATTTCATCTTTCTATATTTCATGCTCCATGAAAGTATAACATTGATATTTCCCCTTTATCCAACAAATGAGTTGTTCCTTGTTGTCTTAGAGTGAATTTGAACATGACATAAAAATCCTCCATTTTATTGACCCATGTTATTTTTATTACTACCATCTACATATCAGACTCTACTTGTCAAATTGATTGATTTATAACAGTTGTCATCAAATCATCAACGGGGACTTTAACTTTGGTAACATTGAGACCTTAAATTTGTTTGATTTTAACTTTATTCCATGTATTAACATATTTCATCACCAATAATGAATGTTTGAACCTTGTTTATGAGTGCAGTACCTCGACAGAGTGCCCGCACTGCCCTCATAAAGCTGTAAGACACTTTTGCTGGTGGAACAGAGTGAGTTGCTAATTTTCTGTTTTACAGTTATTTTTAGTGTACACGGTGTGCTGAGATAGTGAGGCTGTGATATCTTTCTTTTTTCAGTATGTTTCAACACCAATACAGAATTATGGAAATTCTGGGCCTGGTAGGGATGCTATGATTTTGTTGAAGCACAAAATTTTGAAAACCATAGTGTTGAGACGTACCAAAAAGGGCAGGGCTGCTGATCTTGCACTTCCTCCTCGAATTGTATGTTTCTGAGGTATAATTCATCTGTTCGGAAGTTTGTTCTATTTAGTTGATCTCTTAATTGTAATTCAGGTTAACTTGAGGCGGCACACTCTGGATATTAGAGAAGATGATTATTATACAGCAATGTACAATGAGAGCCGGGCACAGTTTAATACGTATGTCATCTATTATTCATCTTTGTTCTTTTGACTTGTGTAATTGGAGTTTTGATGGTTGACATTTTGGGCAGTCTCTGGTTTGCAGCTCTTTACTGCTTTGCCTCATTTTAAAGTACTGAAATGGTTATTCCATTTGGCCTATTACAAAATTTGTCCGTGAAGTTTATAGATGCCTCTTTTTTAGGGAATGACTGATTTATGTTGCATGTTTTGGCCTTTTTCAAGTTAATTTTGTTTCGATGATTATTATTGTTTCCAGCTTCCAAGTTGCTCGTCTTTGAATGATGCTCTCCTGAAGTTTCAAAGTCTTGTATGGCTGATGTATTTGTTCGCCTGCTGAGTCTTCCTGAGTTATTGGCTTATGTTTTGTTTTCTTTCAGGGATTAAAAATTGAGGCCTTCATATGCTGTATGCCTTTGCTACGATGCTTAATTGTATATGAGATTATGAAGTGTGCTGTGAATTCATTTTACCTTTTCTTTTTGCTTCATCTGTTGTTAAATTACCATTTTAACATTAGAGGTTTCGACTTTTTTGCTGATAATGTAGGAATTTTATTTTTTCTAAGGTTCGTTCTTGTTTATCCATATACTTATCTATCTGCAGATTTGTGGAGGCAGGGACTGTGATGAATAACTATGCTCACATATTTGATCTTCTGACACGCCTACGACAGGTTGTAGGTTTTTCTGCTCTATTGTGATCTTGATATATTTTACTGTAAAATATTGTTAAATGCATTCCTGGAGTTCATATTTTTTTTTTTCCAAGACGGGAAGAAATGTTATAAGCTTACAATCCGTGTTATTCATCACATGTTTTGCCTCTAGAAGAAACAAATTGTTATGAATACGCTTACTGTATATTGACAGGGGAACTAATGTGTAAGTCCATTATCAGTATTCAGGAGTTGTTATTACCTAAAAGTTATTAGATGGCCACATGATGTCCTTTGATTTAAAAGATATCTCTTCTTAACTTCGGTTCATTCACATATTATCTACTAGGAGAGGACATAGTGAGTAATTTCAAAGGTATTTTTTTGAAATCCTGTCTTCGCTTGATGGAAATGCTGTTTATTTTGTTCATGTAAACAGTATCATCATTGACAATCCATTTAAAATTATACTATATTTATAATTTTGGGGTTTATTTAAATCTTTGGTATCATCCATTCTGGAGACAAATCCCATTCCTTTGTTGATTAATACCATAATTTTTCTCTGCCTATGCATTTTGAAAATGATGGTTCCTTACCTGGTAAAATAGTCTTGCACATGGTTTCATTTCTGCACATTTATTGTTATGTGACTTGGAAATGCTGACCGGATTAGGAATGATGTTGATTTTATTCACTTTATAATGATTGTTTTGAAAGAGCTGCATATTTGAACTAGTTGTGACGTCATATATATTTTGTCTTGTTGAAGTAAGTAGCCATACTAGCATTAGCTAAATCTAGATATGATTAGTATTTCTTCTGGATTGGCGTCTGGCTAAGTTAGTAGAGGTTCCGCCGAATCAAACACTTGTTTATTTTTATGTGCCAATGTCTGATTGATCTCTCTTACTATGACAGGCAGTTGATCATCCTTACCTAGTGGAATATTCTCTTACTGCAATGGAAAGAAAGGGTAAATCGGTTGATACTAGCAATGGTGAACAATGTAGCTTGTGTCACGATCTTGTAGAAGATCCTGTTGTAAGTTGTTACTTTATTCTATTTGGTATGTTAGGTTTGGTCCTTATATGTGGTAGAGAGCCTGGCAAAATATAATGACTGAAATAATATACTCAGCATGTAATTTATTGTTTAAAATCTTCCAAATTTCCCTTTGGAAATGCTTATTTCAAATTGTTGCATAGACAATGGTGAACAATAATTCTTCCGCTTTTGGATTATCCTTTATTGGATGGTTGAATTTTGAATACACCTGTTACATATTTGTGTCTGCTTCCTTTTGTGCGTCACGTGACCTTGTCTATTGATATTGCCTTTGATATTGGGGGGTGGACATTGGTGTGAAGTTTCTGGGTATGCATTGCACAACTTGGTTCGACATCTTTTTGGCAATGGGTCTTTGAGTAACATATTGCTTAATAAGACGGATCAATTTCTTTAATTATTCAAGATACCTACACTCTCTTGCTCATTTTCGAGGTAGTGGTCTTCAAGTTTGATCTGAATTACTAATATATTGAGAAAATGATCGAGCATCATTCTGCAGTTTATCGTCTAGTTATTTTACTAGTTTACTACGATTTTTTTTTATTTCTGATCTCAGTGCTGGTCTGCTTTAGTCCTGGACCATCACAAGATCTTGTCTTGCATTGTCACCTTTTTGGTTAGTTTTGTCTCTTTCCAATACATATTTTGTCATTACTTCAGGTGACATCATGTTCACATGTCTTCTGCAAATCGTGTTTGATTGATTATTCTGCTAGCAAGGGACAGGCCTCCTGCCCTTTGTGTTCAAAGCCACTTACTGTTGATTTCACTGCCAACAAGGATAGTAAGGAGCAGAATGCAAGAACCACCATTAGAGGGTTCAGGCCCTCTAGTATTTTGAATAGAATTCAGCTCAATGATTTCCAGACAAGCACCAAAATAGATGCTTTGGTATGTAAAGCT
>CAIGRL010209347.1:0-11643 GCA_903798325.1 Fraxinus xanthoxyloides | reverse complement strand
CCAAAACTGAAAACTTAAAAACCGTTTAATTCATCAAAATCATCTTGTTCGCAATTAAAATTAGTCAGATTTACCCTAAAATCAACTAATTTATGTTAAATTTTGATTTTAATTTTTTGACTAGCAATTCTTGACCCGAGCTTTCGTTTAGCCTTTTGGCTTTTCATTTTAAGGCGTGTTTGGTAGAGATTAAAATCGAATTAAAATTGAAAAATTAGTAGTTGTTATTGACTTTTATTGGACGAGTGAGATCCAATAACGACTATATTTTCAATTTTAATTGAATTTTGAACTATACCGAATATGTCCTCAGTAAGATGAAATTTTTGGCTCAATTTAAAAGCATTCAAGTTTTTTACTTTTTGAGTAGAAAAAGGTAATCAAATGGTCACTTTTAAGTACTATCAAAAGTATCAATAATTAAAGGGTAATGAATATCCATACAAATTTTCTTTTCTTTTCTTTTCTTTTTTTTCAAAAAAGGGAATTAAATAGAAGTAGTAACCTTGACCTCTCCAAAAAAAATAAAAAAAAGACATTTCTTCCTCTCTACTTCGGAAAATACTCTCTTATACTCCATTAATTGTAAGCACCACCATTGACGATATTCTTTTGAAACGGTTAATTTTTCCAGTTCAATCTTCTCTTTTTTTATTTGGATTTGACTAATAATTAGTCGAGAGTTTTCAATTTCAGCTTGGATTTGATTGGATATAAAAAAAAAAATTAATCTCCTGATCCGATCTGCATATCATTATTTAGATGTTTTTATAATCAGCTATCGTGTAATTTTCCTAATTTTATATTAATTTAACTCGTTGATATATACGGCATTGACATGCAGGTACATTTGTACAGTATTCCGTATATCAGTATATGCATCTACAGCTATATTATTTGATCGAATATATGCATGTAGATTTGGGGAAATTGTGATCTGAGATGAGATCAATTGTGAAGTTTTTGTGGTTATACAGGGTTAGCTACAGTTTGATTGTGCCATTGGCTTGAATCGTTGTGCAGTGCTTCTGTATATATGCATATATGCACATTTGTATGTGAAATTGAGGCCGTGAAGCATTTGAGGTGGGAAAAATTCAATTTTGGAGAACTCTATTGAGGTAGATCCAGCAGCGTTATTATGATTTTTTTTCTAGTATTATAAAATGGATCCCATAATTTTTACAATTGTTTTTGGCTATTTCGATGCACAATACGGAATCGGGGTTCAAGGGTTTTTAGATTACATGTAAAGTTCGTGCTTTTTGAAATAGAAGGGGAAGCAAGAGTGTCTATTAGGGGTTTTGAATTCCATTTTAAAGTACTAGGGTGCTAGTAGAGAGAATGGAGAATTAACTAATTGTAAACTGCAGGAGGCTGAGAATAGAGTTCAAAAAGTAGAGCCATTTTTCAAATGTCGAAGTCATCCTCCCCTGAAAGAAGGGGCCGAAAAGCTTCATCTTCATCTCAGAAAAATAAGTAAGTGTATGCGTTAACATCTGTTGATCCATATTGTGCATTAACTTTAACTTGTGATCCTATGTGGTTCTCTCATCGTAATTGATTGGCTTCATAACCACATAAATCAGTTTGTGTTCTTGTTTTGCTTCGTTTAATTGTGTTTTTGAAGGAAAATACATTGTCTACCAAAAACTCTTATTGAACTAATTGACATGGTATTAGTGCTTGTGTGAAACTTAATGAATTATATCACTTTTAAATCTAAAGAACAATTTGATGTTCTGCTACATAATATTGGTAGAAACACTTGATGCAGTACAACTCTTGTGTAAAGTGTTTATAGAGTAAAGTATTTGCCATCCGACTAAATGATTGATTGTTTTACCGCCAGGGAATCAAATGGAAGTACAGAAATGGATGATCCCGAGAGGACGACGTCAAGGGTTGCTAAATTCATTGAGCAGCTACACACAGTGTCTTCTCCAGCTGAAAAAGAACTTATCACGGCACATTTACTGGGTATTGCAAAAGCAAGAAACGAAGCACGGGCTCTTATTGGTTCACATAGCCAAGCAATGTCATTGTTTATATCCATTCTTAGGAATGGTAGTCTGCTGGCAAAAATAAATGTTGCTGCAACGCTAGGTGTCCTATGTAAGGATGACGATTTGCGGGTGAAGGTACTTCTAGGTGGATGCATCCCACCTTTACTCTCGCTTTTGAAGTCAGATTCAACTGATGCTAGGAAGGCAGCTGCAGAGGCTTTATATGAAGTGTCCTCTGGTGGACTTTCAGATGATCATGTGGGCATGAAAATATTTATTACAGAAGGTGTAGTGCCCACCTTGTGGGAGCAGTTAAATCCGAAAAACAAGCAAGACAAAGTGGTTGAAGGATTTGTGACAGGAGCATTGAGAAATCTTTGTGGCGATAAAGAGGGGCACTGGAGAGCAACTCTTGATAGTGGTGGGGTGGATATCATAGTGGGACTACTCTTTTCTGACAATGCTGCTGCTCAATCCAATGCTGCTTCTCTCTTGGCCCGCCTGATGTTGGCTTTCCCTGATAGCATCCCAAAAATAATTGATTCGGGTGCAATCAAAGCTTTGCTCGGGCTCTTGGGCGAGCAGAAGAATGTTTCTGTGCGAGCCAGTTCTGTCGAAGCTTTGGAGGCTATTTCTTCAAAATCAACCAAAGCTAAGAAAGCAATTGTTGATGCCCAAGGCATCCCAGTACTTATTAGAGCTGTAGTTGCTCCTTCCAAAGAAGGCATGCAAGGAGAGGGAGGGCAGGCACTTCAGCAGCATGCAACAAAAACATTAGCAAATATTTGTGGTGGGATGTCTGCGTTAATACTCTATCTTGGAGAGCTTTCCCAGTCCCCAAGATTAGCTGCTCCGGTTACTGATACAATTGGAGCACTTGCATATTCTCTTATGGTCTTCAATCAGAATGTTGATGAAGAATCATTTGATGCAACAAAAATTGAAAGTATTTTAGTGAGGCTTCTAAAACCTAGAGATGATAAACTGGTTCATGAACGCCTCCTTGAAGCTATGGCCAGCCTATATGGCAATGCTCATTTATCAGAAACAATCAATCAACCAGTGGCAAAAAGGGTGCTTGTTGGGCTCATAACAATGGCTAATGGTGATGCACAGGAGTATTTGATACTTTCTCTGATATGCTTGTGCACTGAGGGAGTAAGTGTTTGGGAAGCCATAGGAAAGAGAGAAGGAATTCAGTTTCTTATCTCATCTCTGGGTTTGTCCAGTGAACAACATCAAGAGTATGCAGTTGAAATGCTTGCAATTCTGACTGAACAAGTTGATGACAGCAAGTGGGCAATCACTGCAGCCGGTGGAATTCCTCCCCTTGTCCATTTGTTAGAAGTTGGATCCCAAAAGGCAAGGGAAGATGCAGGACATATTCTGTGGAACTTGTGCTGTCATAGTGACGATATCCGTGCCTGTGTTGAAAGTGCCGGAGCCATCCCAGCACTCTTGTGGCTTCTAAAGAATGGTGGACCAAAGGGGCAAGAAGCCTCAGCTAGGGCTCTAACAAAGCTAATTAAGACTGCTGATTCTGCTACCATAAATCAATTACTAGCTCTGCTCTTGGGAGACTCACCAAGGTCTAAGGCTGACGTCGTCAAAGTTTTGGGTCATGTGCTTTCCATGGCATCTCATGTTGACCTTGTGAATAAGGGCACTGCTGCTAATAAAGGGCTGAGGTCACTTGTCCAGGTTCTCAATTCATCAAATGAAAATTCCCAAGAGCATGCAGCATCTGTCTTGGCTGATCTATTCAGTGCACGCCATGATATCTGTGATAGCCTTGCGACAGATGAAGTTGTGAATTCATGTATGAAACTCTTAACTAGCAAAACTCAAGGTATTGCGATGCAGTCAGCTCGAGCATTGGGTGCTTTATCCCGTCCTACCCAGACTAAGACAACAAATAAGATGTCTTGTATTGCAGAAGGTGATGTCAGGCCTTTAATCAAGTTGGCCAAAACATCATCCATAGAGTCTGCTGAGACTGCAATGGATGCCTTGGCTAATTTGCTGTCAGATCCTCAAATAGCTGCAGAATCATTGGCAGAAGATATTGTTTCAGCCATAACAAGAGTTCTAGGAGAAGGATCATTAGAGGGTAAGAAGAGTGCATCACGTGCCCTTCATCAATTATTGAAGCATTTTCCGGTAGGCGATGTACTGGCAGGAAGTGCTCAGTTTCTATTCTCTGTTCAGGCAGTTGTTGATTCCTTAAATGCAATGGATATGGATGGCTATGATGCTGCCGATGCTTTAGAAGTTGTTTCTCTACTGTCTCGAATGAAGCATGGCGTGAACTCTATGTATCCACCATGGTCTGCTCACCAATCAAGCTTAGAGCCTCTGGTGCACTGCCTGTGTGAGGGACCTCCCTCAGTTCAAGATAAAGCAATAGAAATTTTGTCTAGGTTTTGTGGGGATCAACCAGTCATTCTAAGTGACCTCTTGGTTTCAAATTCGCGATCAGTTGGTGTGTTAGCTGATAGAATGATGAATTCTAGCAGTCTAGAAGTAAGATTTGGAGGTATAGCGATTTTAATTTGTGTTGCCAAGGAACATAGAATCTGGTCAAAGGATGCACTTGAGGCATCTGGATACTTGAAACCTCTTATTTATGCATTAGTTGATATGATTAAGCAAAATTCTACTAATTCTTCTCTTGAAACTGAAGTCAGAACCCCCAGAGGTTTTAGAGATAGTTCAGCTTTACGGGATGGTGATGGTTTTGACATCCCTGATCCAGCAACTGTATTGGGAGGTACTGTCGCCTTGTGGCTGCTATCAATAATTTCTTCCTTTCACCCAAAGAACAAAATCAATGTAATGGAAGCTGGGGGATTCGAAGTGCTTTCTGACAAGCTTGCAAGACATACTTCCAATACTGAGGTAGGATATACAGCCGGTTTCCTTCTCTATTATTGTTTCAAGCTGTATATGTGTCTAGCTAACGATTATTTAAATTTTGTTATTGTTTTCTTCTTATTATGAAGTTAATGAACTTCTGTAAGTTTCATAATCTGAACTCTTAAAGATGCAGGTCTATGTGCAGAAAGATCATTCGACACTAGAAATAACTTGCTTTGTTGTCCTTCAATTATATCAAAACTATTATGAATTTCATTGCTGAAACAAAGCACATTTTTACAGGAGGAGTTTCAGGATACAGAGGGCATGTGGCTTGGTTGCCTTCTTGTGGCTATACTTTTCCAGGATGCCAATGTTGTCTCTTCTCCTACAGCCATGCACTTTATACCATCACTTTCACTTCTACTGAAGTCGGATGAAATTATTGACAGATTCTTTGCTGCTCAGGCAATGGCCAGTCTTGTTTGCCATGGAAATAGGGGAACAAATCTTGCTATTGCAAACTCTGGTGCAGTAGCTGGGTTAGTAAGCCTAATTGGTCACGTAGAATCAGATATTCCCAATCTTATTGCCTTGTCTGAAGAATTTTCTTTGTCGAGGAATCCTGACCAAGTAGTTCTGGAAAGCCTTTTCCAAATTGAAGATGTGCGAGTTGGTTCTGTTGCTCGCAAGACAATTCCTTTGCTTGTGGATCTGCTAAGACCAATGCCCGATAGACCAGGTGCTCCACCATTTTCTGTTCATCTCTTGGCTCAAATTGCTGATGTAAATGATACCAATAAATTACTCATGGCCGAAGCTGGAGCACTGGATGCTCTTACCAAGTACTTATCTTTGAGCCCTCAAGACTTAGTTGAGGCAACTATATCTGAATTATTGAGAATATTGTTTAGCAACCCGGATCTTGTACGATATGAAGCAGCATTTAGTTGCGTGAGTCAACTCATTGCAGTCCTTCATTTGGGATCAAGAAGTGCAAGATTGAGTGCTGCTAGAGCCTTAAGTGAACTATTTGATGCAGAGACAATCAGAGATTCTGAAGTATCCATGCAGGCAATTCAGCCTTTGGCCGACATGCTCAATACTGCTTCGGAGAGTGAACTACAAGCTGCTCTAAGTGCGTTGATTAAGTTGACTTCAGAAAATAATGCAAAAGCAGCTATGCTGGGTGAAGTGGAAGGCAATCCTCTTGAGAGTTTGTGTAAAATCCTGTCCTCTTCTGCTACTTTGGAATTGAAGAGTGATGCTGCAGAATTATGTTACGTACTCTTTGGTAATTCAAAATTCAGAGAAATGCCAATTGCATCTGACTGTATAGAACCTCTTATATCACTAATGCAGTCGGATAAAGAGATCTCAGTGGAATCTGGGGTGTGTGCTTTTGAGAGATTATTGGATGACGAACAACAAGCAGAGATTTTATCAGCTCATGATGTCATTGGTCTTCTTGTTGGTCTAGTTTCTGGATCAAATGATCGGCTCATCGAAGCTAGCATATGTGCGCTCATTAAACTGGGAAAAGACCGAACCCCACTAAAGTTGGATATGGTCAATGCCGGAATAATTGAAAATTGTCTTCGGCTACTCCCCACAGCTTCCAATTCACTGTGTTCCACTATTGCTGAACTTTTCCGAATCTTGACAAACAGCAGTGCAATCTCAAAAAGCTCAGCTGCTGCAAAAATCTTAGAACCTCTGTTTATGGTATTGCTTCGGAGGGATTTCGGTCTCTGGGGCCAGCATAGTGCCTTACAATCCCTTGTTAATGTTTTAGAGAAACCTCAAAGCCTTGCAACTTTGAAACTTACCCCTAGCCAAGTCATCGAGCCTTTACTTTCATTTCTTGAATCTCCATCTCAAGCTATCCAGCAGCTCGGTACAGAGTTGTTGTCTCACCTTCTAGCACAAGAGCATTTTAAGCAAGATATCACAACGAAAAATGCAGTGGTTCCTCTAGTTCAGCTTGCAGGAATTGGCATATTGAATTTACAGCAAACGGCAATTAAGGCATTGGAAAATATCTCCTTAAGTTGGCCAAAGGCAGTTGCTGATGCAGGTGGTATTTTTGAGCTTGCCAAGGTTATTATTCAAGATGTTCCTCAACCTTCTGATGCCTTATGGGAATCTGCTGCAGTAGTTCTCTCCAATCTTCTTCATTCTAATACCGACTACTACTTTAAAGTTCCCATTGTTGTGCTTGTAAAAATGTTGCACTCGACTCTTGAGAGCACCATTACAGTTGCGCTCAATGCACTTATTGTTCAAGAAAAAACCGATGCTTCAAGTGCTGAACTGATGGCCGAAGCTGGTGCTATAGATGCTCTGTTAGATCTTTTGAGATCTCATCAATGTGAAGAAGCATCCGGTAAACTACTCGAAGCTTTCTTCAATAATACGCAGGTACGGGGAACGAAGGCTTCAAAATATGCAATGGCCCCTCTAGCACAGTATTTGCTTGACCCGCAAACAAGATCACAAACAGGTAGGCTTCTTGCAGCTCTTGCTCTTGGCGACCTCTCTCAGCATGAAGGGCTAGCCCGAGCTAGTGATTCTGTTTCTGCTTGCCGAGCATTGGTAAGTGTTCTAGAAGATCAGCCGACAGAGGAAATGAAAATGGTGGCAATTTGTGCATTACAAAACTTTGTCATTCGAAGCAGAACCAATAGGAGAGCTGTTGCAGAAGCAGGTGGCGTATTAGTAATTCAAGAACTGCTACTGACTCCTAATCCGGAGGTTGCAGCACAGGCAGCTCTACTCATCCAGTTTTTATTTTCAAATCACACGCTTCAGGAATATGTATCAAATGAGCTTGTCAGATCTTTGACAGGTAACTTTCCGTTAAAATATTCATTCTTGATAATCTTCTTCCAAGTTGTTGCTTTGTACTTCAGTTTGCTTCCATTTTGACAATCACAGTAACTAGATTGATTATGCTCAGACACACGAATGTCCTACATACTAACTTAACAGAATGATTAAATGTCATTAAAAAATGAGCATAAAAATCTTGTGGACATAGATGTAATGTATTCATAATAACTGTGTAACTATCAAGTCCTTCTTGTAATGTTCGCCTTCTTCATGAACATGTATCCCATTATCTTTATCTTGTCCAGAAAGTGGAGTTTAATGCCAGGTTCTTTCTAATTTGTGCTTAGCGAATAATGGCCTCCTTATCTAAATGCTTAATCTGTCACTGAAGGGTTGAATCTATTTATTTATTTGTATCTTCAACTGTGATTTTGAGCTCTTACCCATTTATTTCCAAATAAAGGGTCTTGAAGAATTTCTTGTAACAATTCCAACGTGTCTTTATGCAGCTGCTCTAGAGAAAGAATTGTGGTCCCTTGCCACTGTCAATGAAGAGGTCTTGAGGACGATACATATTATATTTGCCAATTTTCATAAGCTCCATGTTTCTGAAGCAGCTACGCTGTGCATTCCTCATTTGGTAGCAGCACTAAAGTCTGGCAGTGAGTCTGCTCAGGATTCTGTACTGACTACGTTGTGCTTGTTAAAACAGTCGTGGTCAACCATGCCAATCGATGTGTCCAAATCCCAAGCTATGGTTGCAGCCGAAGCCATTCCCATTCTGCAAATGCTCATGAAAACTTGCCCCCCGAGTTTTCATGAGAGAATAGAGAGCCTTTTGAATTGTTTACCGGGTTGTTTGACGGTCACTATTAAGCGTGCAAACAACTTGAAGCAAGCCGTAGGAGGCACAAATGCTTTTTGTCGATTGACTATAGGCAATGGTCCTGCTCGGCAAACTAAGGTTACGGTTTTCATATTTTACCTCTATATGTGGCATGCTTAGTTATTTACTTGTGGATTGTACAGTATGTACAATATCAAAGAAGAAAAATAAGTTCAAATTTTGTCTATTGTTCTGTCCAATCCAGCCTATTACTGCATGCCGAACATGCCCTTCATATCATAATTTTATAATGTCACTCTGTTAACATTAGATGACATCTATGTAGTAAATGCAACCATATGCAAAAGCCAATTGTTGATGATCATGAATGCTGCTATTGGATATATGCTCGAAATCCTGATCATCTTTTTATATATATGGATTATCAGGTCGTGAACCACAGTACATCTCCAGAATGGAAAGAAGGCTTCACATGGGCCTTTGATGTGCCTCCAAAGGGGCAAAAGTTGCATATATTGTGCAAAAGCAAAAGTACTTTCGGAAAGGTAATTAGCAACACCAATCAACCTATTCGTTTCACCACGATCATTTATTAACTCGTGATTCCACTTCTCCATGGAAAAGGCAAGTTTCAATGGAAAAGGCGGAATAAGATATTCTATCAATTTGATACTTTCTGAATTGCTTGTCATCACGTCATACTCTGAAAGAGCATTGACTATGGTTGATAATAAAATTGTAACATAGTTGAGTGAAAATAAATGTTCTTTCCCAATACCGTTTTCATAGTTTGAATGATGTAATTGCTTGTTGATTTCAGAGTACTCTAGGGAGGATTACAATTCAAATTGACAAAGTTGTAACTGAAGGAATATACAGCGGTCTTTTCAGCCTTAGCCAAGATGGCAATAAAGATGGTTCTTCCCGGACACTTGAAATCGAGATAACTTGGTGCAATAGGTCAGATGAATGTTTGTGAAAGGAAAGCAAAATCAGGTTACTATGGCTAAAGGCACTAAATTGGTACCAGTCGAGCACACCAGCTGGGCGAGGAACAGACAAATGACACATTACAATATGGTATAACACAGGGAGCCAGTTGTTTTCCGTCTGTGAATATATCGTAGAAACGTGCAGTTTTGTAGTTACTGATAAGCTGTCTTGAGTTGTAAAATGTTAAACAATGCCAAGAATCCAACAGGGTTAGTGAAGTTTGGGAGAAAGGCTTCCCGTGGTAGAGAGTTTCGTTGTGTTTTTAATAGAAACTTATTGTACAGGAAAGTGTGTAGTGGCTAGCAAAATATTTGGAAAAAGTGCTCCTCTATTTATAATGGTAAAAGGAGGTTGCACTTTGTTCTTGTAAGTTATATACTTGGCAGCATTACTGTTGGTAAAATATAAATGCAAAATGGGCTGCAAATGCTAGTATTCAAATTTTGGAGTTCTATTTCTACGGCTACTGATTCTTCTACCCAAAGTATATTACATGGTAATGAGTAGCTGCCAGATTGATGTCCATTTTGGCTGACTTAATCTTAAACTTTCAGTTCAGATATAATAGGATTAACATATTCAACATTGCATCCATTTACCCAATCAGACCGTTCAATCTCCAGTTCCCGATTGAACGGTCTGATTGGTTTACTATCACCCAGATGTGCAACTGCAAAACAGTCGTGTGGCTATACAAATACGTATAGAATGATTCCCGAAATGACCATGATGCCTAATTAAGCGAAAAAAAAGAGAGAAAAATGTGAAGGGGTTGCGAACATGGCGACTGGATGCTTTCATTTACAACACAAGTAACACAGAAAGTGACAATGGAGCAACACCGATCTGATATGACCCAGGAAAAGTTCATTAAATACTCATAAAAGTGAACACTTGACATTTCCCAATACAGAATTCAGCAATGAAAACCTCACAAACTTTACATTCATAACCCTTCCCAACCGCCAAATTCTTAACTAAATCAAAAAACGAACGCTGATGATTCCAGCTCCAATTTGATGTGATTACTTCGCTGCAGCAACCAGCAAAGCTCTTGCTCGTGTAAAAGCAGCAGTTAATGATCCGAGCTGCAACTTATCATTGCAAGCAAAAGTCAACCTGTATCTGCATAGCGAAGGTACCAAGCAGTTTAATAGCAAGGGGAAAATAATAATGCACATAAAGGAAATATCATGAAATTGAAGTGCACGTGTGATGGTTCATTAGTCTTCATTCTACTCGATGAAGTAGGATGCTCTCAAGTTTTCAGAAATGAAATGAAATTGTTGCTTCATCACTGCAGTATTGGGACAAGGGTCGAAAAAATGCAACTTTACTAAGGATGGTGCAGTAGTTTTCCAATGACCTACATTAATTTAGCCCCTGTTTGGCCAACATTAAATTTCTCATTCTCATTCTTCTACTCATTTTCAACCACACATTCTTCAATAAAATAATATTTTCCATCACATTAATAATATTTCCTTCTTTCTCAATATTTCCTTCTTTCTCAACCATACATTCTCCATCAATTTACTATTCCAAAATATATTCTTCCAAAATAATATCCATCAAACACACTCTTAGTGGAATATGTAAATCACGCCAAAAGTACAATTTAATGGCACATGAGTATTATAACGCAGATCTCAATCCTGTCCTAAGAATTTATTTACTCAGTCCAAAAACTGTGGAAGAGCTTTCAGTTTAGTCCTCGACTTATCAAATAATTGGTATGTATATGATTGAGATCAGAGTATGACAGACCACAAAGGCCATCTTTTTTTTTTTTTTAATGAAAGGTGACTCAAGGCTAACACAGTTCTCTCAAAAATAAACTACTCAACAAACTTATTACCAAGCTCATTGATAAACTACTTAAACTTAAAATTAACAGGTTATCATATTGTATCCTAGGGCAAAATGAGAACTTAGCCCCTGTTTGAGCCACATTATTTTTTTCATTCTCATTCTTCTACTCATTTTTAACCACATATTCTTCAATAAAAAAATATTTTTCATCACATCAATAACTTTTCCTTCTTTTTCAACCATATATTCATCACATCAACCAAAAAAATGCATTCTTGGAGCAAAAATGTGCACCAA
>CAIGRL010209344.1:0-12895 GCA_903798325.1 Fraxinus xanthoxyloides | reverse complement strand
AGAGTCTTTAACAGGGGAGTTTGTGGGGATGGGCGTTATATATAGTGCGGGGAGCTATGACAGAGTATATTTTTACCTTCTAATTGTCACACAGTGGCCTTGGGATGTAAACCCAATATAATTCCAGATCTATTCCCTTTCCCTTTGCATCTGTTCTTATTCTTTTATCTTTTACAGAATCATCAGTGCTTTAATTTGTAATGTGAAAGATAGTTCTGAGATGTAGTTCTCGAAATGAGATTCGAGACGACAGGCAATTTGTGGATTTGGCCCCCGTTTGAGGTCCATTGAAAACATACAATTAAAAGCATAACACATTTGAGATTAAGCATATTTGTTGTCCAATGAGTAGGGACACTGACCATGCGGTCTTGTTCCGATGGTTTCCCAGCAAAACATCTATCATTTATCCGTTTGATTGCGACATCGGTGCCTCTCCACTTACCGTGATAAACAGTGCCAAAGGTACCAGAACCAAGTTCACGTAGCTCTTCCAAGTCACAATTTTTAATTATCTACCCACCAAGAATAAAAGAGAAGTGATAGGAAAATTAAAAGGTAAGGGAGATATAGGACAAACTTAGATCGCAAGTCTATTTGGTCAAGGGAAGATCAAAGATGGACATCTCAAACCTGTAATCGGCCAATGCTATCTACAGGAAATCCACAATTTATCTTCTCAGGGAATTCAGTCTTGATATCCTATATCAGATAATTGAGAACATGTATCAAACAAATATGATGAAAAATTGGAAAATGTAATAGATACTTGCACATAAAAGACAAACTTAAGTGCGTGAGAGAGAAATGAATTACAAACCTCATAATTCTCTCCACGCTCCATTTCTGTATTAGTATTTTGATCTTCACCACTTTGTAGAGTTGTAGATAGAAACTCGCTCCTGGCATCAGGATTAGAAGGTACAGACAAATGATGAACAGAAGCAGCAACTCCCTCGGCAACAGCTTGAAGTTCTTGCTTAATGAGGTCCTCTGCTGACCCTTTATAAGTAAGAGCAAAATCAATGAATAACCGCGCAAATAAGAAGGGTGTAATTTTTGTATATCAAAATGAAAAATCTAACAGTTCTTACCTTTATCAGACATAACATGCTCGGATCTTAAACCTTCGTTCAAATTTCCAGATGACAGGTAACCTCCATCCTCCAATGGTACCTTTATGTTCAACTCCGTGCAATTGCCTGTTTGTAACTCACCATTAACAGGATGACTGTCACCGGAAGCATCCCTAGTCCCACCAGCTTCTCTTCTTATTTGAATTTTGCTAGGTCTAGGAGGAAAATGAGTATCATGACGTAAAATCCAAGGATCCTGGTTGCTAAATAGTGAGTTTGAGTTATCTGGCATATCTGCAACCCCAAAGGATGGATCTACGGATGATTGTCTCTTTCCCTCCAGGTCAACAGATTCTAAGTCAGCAGGAATCCTTAGTTGAGACCATAGAGTGTCATCCTTCCATTTATTAGTAGGTGGAATTATTTCAGCTGGATGAGCAGATTCCACACCAGGGTTGCCAGCAGAAATTTCATTCGAGGCCAAATTATTAACCCCAAGCTTTGAGTGAAGGTAAAAATTGGGACTACCTAAAAGAGGAGGTTCAGTCAATTCGAAAGATTCTGCATTTCGGGACCCTCCTTCCCGGTAACCTATTGTAATCTGTTCTCCAATATGTCTTCCTTTTTGGGTTTCTCTCTCCCACGTGAAGAGCACTTTCCATTGATGCATTCATGTGAGGTAGTTGATGCATTAACAGATCATCAATTGGCCAACACAAATAGAAGCCATGTGATTAATTCATGATGCATTGATTCCTGCTGAAAATTGAACAGTGAGGTAGTTGTCTATTTTTAATGCTAGCATATTGACACTCTTTTATTAGTTCAGTACGACGCTGCAGCATTAATTAGTGCATTTTAACTCCTTTATATAGTATTGGTAGGTTAATTCATTGGTAAATCAAGGTATTTGTTTCTATAAATGGTAAGATTAGTGAGAAGGTAGGCATCATTCTTTGCCTTTTTAAGAACTATTTTTGCAGAATAATTAATAATGTATGAGAGGTTTTTTTCCTCTTTCAACATTAAATTATACTGGGAAAAAATTTACAGTAAGAAATTGGAGCACTAGACAATAACAAAGCACTGTCTAAGGACATTTATAGTGTCTAAACCTAAGCTCCAGACAAGAAGTGCAACAAAGTTTCAAAATAATCCTAACTTGTGGGGAAAGATTGTCCTAACTTAAGCAACCCAACAGCTACCTTTTCCATTTATATTTTTGAATGGAAAGATTGTCCTAACTTACTAGACAATCGGAGCGTACCAATTGACAAGGAATGGAGCAATAAAATAAGGAAACACATCACATACGATCGTGTCATTCTCTTCCCTCATATGATTGATTTTCTTTGTTTTCACTACCTAGGGTGATTTTGACCAAGATAAAATAAAATAATTTTCTATTTTTGTTCTCAGTTTTCAGGGTTTTTATGAGATGTCAAACAAAATTAAAATATTGCATTATCAACACTATTCCGAAGTGTTCATGGCCAAGTTGTCCATGTCGTAATGGCCTACGCAACAGTCTATCGTAGCAAATATTACGAGACATCAAAATAGTTTGTTTCAAACTAATATTTAAAGAATTTCGATAACATACTAATATTTTTTTTGAAAAAAAATCGACGATCGTACACCGAACCCATAAATCGCCTACATCATCTCCAAACCTATTGAAGGGTTCAAACGGATAACGAAAATAATTAAAAATGCATCAAACATATGTTTTAAAAAGAAACGTTTAACTCGTCTTTAAAAGGAAAAAAGAAATAAATTATATAAAAATCCATAAAAGAAAATGTCAAGTTTGGAAGCAGTGTGTCCCGTTAATTTTGTCGTGCCATTTTAACGATTTTTTTTTTTTAATTTCACGTTACGAAATTGAAAGATTGGAAACTTAATTGCCATAATTTAAAGGTTAGTGCGCATACAGGAATAACAAATGAATTCATTGAACTATTAGAGCATCACGTGCATGGTTTGAACAGTATTTGGGAAGTAATGGAACAGCATCATGGATGAATTAGAGTGTCAAGATTGGCAAAGAAGTGATGGGTACGGCTGGAGCATTGATTAGGCTTAATTATATTAATTTATGGTCACTATTTATTCCTTTTTTTTTTTTTAAACTTCGGTTGCAGGTCAATATTTTATTTTTTGAATTTGTTTCAAAAGATTGTTGTCGAAACTTTTCTAAATTTTATGTTGATTGTTCCGTATCCAGAGAATCAGTGAATTTCTAATTACCAAACTCTCAGATATTTGTAAAATTAATGGATCTTTTGGAAGTGTTCTTTATTTCTTATGCTTCCTTCTACACCCAAAGTTATTTGTAAATCAAGGTATTTGTTTCTGATTTTCCATAGATAGTAAAACTAACTCTCTTCAAAGAAGAGAGCAAGTGTAGAAAGACAGTTACCGCAATAAGACACTTAGAAGACAATGTGAGGAAATGTTATGCTGAAGACATACGACTTGATGAAGATGAGCTCGTGTAAATGTTGATTCTTGATGGTTGTTTTATCATCCAATTTCTCTATATGTATCAATACACAAAATGTAGGGATAAAGATGACCCCATTTTCCAGTATCAAATTCCATTTTTCACTAATAGAGTCTATAAAATACTCCTACATATGGATTAGAAAGTTAGGAGGGTCAATTCACTAATAGAGTCTCTAATATTATCGACAAATTTTTAAAGTTAGCATATTATCGAAATTCTTGAAATATTAATTTGAAAAAACGACTGTACGGTTGGTCGTCTCACGCGCATAAGACTTCAATAGGATGGCTATTTAAGGGATCTCAATTAAGCCTATATTTATTGCTATGTAATGTGCATTTTTCGTACGCAATAAAAGAGAATCTCAAATTTGGAAACAACGTGTCATGGTAGCTAAACTTTTTTGGGCCACGAAATTGGAAAGTATTTATGAGCACAGTCCATCCTTTTGTTCTTTGTTCTCAGTTTTCATTAATTTGTAATCTGAATTCTGATCAATTCAGTTGGCTATAAATGGTAAGATTAGTGAGTAGGTAGGCATCATTCTTTGCCGTTTTAAAAACTATTTTTGCAGATTAACCAATAATGTCTGAGAGATTCTTTTCCTCTTTCAACAAAGCACTGTCTAAGGACATTTCTAGTGCGTGCCAGGTGTCTAAACCTAAGCTCCAGACAAGAAGTGCAACAAAGTTTCAAAGTAATCCTTGGGTTCATCAGGATACATGCTGGCTGAGAAACAGGAAAGCTTATTAGCCATCCATATTTCTCCATAAAACAAGCATCGAACTTGGGTCCGCCGAAAGTTTCATAACGTCCGTTGGGAGCCGGGAAGAAAGATGAAGAAAAAGCGCTTTCCCCACTCTTACGTTTTTATATGGTAAGATTGTCCTAAGTTACTAGGCAATTGGAGCGTACCAATTGACAAGGAATGGAGCAACAAAATAATGAAACACATCACAGGGATGAGAAAATTGAAAGTAATTATTAGCTACTACTTTTATGGAATACATAGCTCTTTGTCCCTTTTCTTATTCCCGAGTATGATTGTGCGTATTCCCGAGTATGATCTTGTCATTCTCTTCCCTCATACGATAGATTTTCTTTTTGTTTTCACTACCTAGGGTGATTTTGGGACACAAATATAGGAGGTGTTCGTTAGAGATTAAAATCGAATTAAAATTTAAAAACTAGTCGTTATTGTTGACTTTTATTAAATGAGTGAGCCCCAATAACAGCTATATTTTCAATTTTAATTGAATTTTAAATACGATCGAACACTCCCATAATGTAAAAATCAATTTGTACAGGGGCCATGAAAGCAATGAAACATGATGTTAATTTATGGCCCCCATACGAATTAATTTTATTATGCATTGGCCCCTGCATCTTTTTCATCAGGTTTCATTGCTTTCATGGCCCCCATAAATCGAATACAGGCAGCAGAGTACTAGGAAAGTTCATATGGATTCGCCAGTGTTCATGCTGGGATTATTCATTTTGGGCAAAGAATTCAAAGTCCAACCACCCCTCATTTTGAAAATTTGAACCACAGATTTTCTGAGCTTGTTCCCTTAGACATTTTAGGCGAAGTCTGGAAAAATCAAATTCAGTTTGACATGAGGTTTGAATTTTCAATTACCTTGCTACTTACAAATTATATTACGCATTGGCCCCTACATTTTACTTTGTGTGGCTAAAATGGAGTTGGAAGTATTTTGACTGCACGTGACTTTAATCCCATATGGGCAGATTTTGTATATTTCTGGGTAAAGGCAGTGTGTATGGAACCGTTCAGCAGCCTGTATGATTTGAAGAATCAGGTTCTTGGCCAGCTGGTTCGTTACTCGATTGTGTTTCTTTAAATGAATTGTGTCATATTAACATGTTAAATTGAATAATTTCCCATTTAAAAGGTTAATCATGTTGTCTTAAATGAATTTTATCGTGTCATCTCACATCAACACAATTTCTTTATTAAACAAATTACACATGTGGTGTCACTCATTTAATGTATTATTAGTGTTTTTTGTTTGATTTTGTTTTTTATATAACTATTAATAAGCACATGCGATGCATGTCTTATGTATTGAATGAATGATAAGCATAATATTTTTGAAGTACTAATGCTATTTTATAAAGTAGTTGAGATAATTGATATTGTTAAAGAAAAATTAAAATTGTAACGTAGTTTAGAAATTACTTCCGTGAAAACATTATTAAAAAAATAATTTATTAGTCTAATAGTGAAATTTCTATTTTTAAAAAGTATTAGCTAATCTAACATTATATAATCCTCATTAAAATAAAAATAGTCATTTGCAATGTTAAGATTTTTCGCAGCGTTTATCATATTTAGCAACGTTTATCAAACGTTACAAATAATATTATGGCTCATTTAAATGAATTCATCACATTTCAAATTAAATTATATGTGGGAACCAAAAATAACTCTAATACTAAACTAATTCACTCATCCCTCATTACTCTCCTCGCACAGTTTCTTTCTACCTTTTGCACCCTATTCTTTCTCACTACTGAATCCCTTTTCCGACACCGTCCGGCCACCAAAACTGCCGGACATTGGTCCCAACGGATTGCCTTTAACATCTTCTACAATTTCCACCCAACATCTCCCAAAATCATCCGGTAGTACGACTGAAATCAACTTAGAAAAAAAACAACCTGAAACTGTGAAAACTGCTAGAATCGTCTCCTTCTACATCTTCACTTTCCCTCTCTAAAAGCACGAAGTACGATTTAATTCATATCAACCATTTCAACTAGCGAGTCTCTAATATTTGAAGCCCCAAATCCATAATTTGTTTGAAATCTCGCCCCAGTTGTTTTACCAAACCAGTTCAAGTAAAACCCTAGACTTCAATTTTGTTTTTTAATGGGGTGAAGAGTTTGGGAAATTTGGTTTCCTATTGTTCGATAAAGTTGGATGGAGTGGAACAATGACTTGGAGTTTGATTTGAGCAGTGTACAGGATGAGGTAGGAAAAGGGTTGGTGTGGAAGGGCGGTCCAGGTGAACTGCCATTTCGCATGGACACAATTCTGTAGTTGTCTCCTTGCATGTTTGTTTTCAAGCTTGGGAGCCTACCCATCCCATTATTTATGTAAATTCCGTGTTTGAGATGGTTACTGGATACCGCGCAATGGAAGTTCTTGGTCATAAGTGGTCCATTCGTCGTTGAATTTTCTTTGCTTTTTACATATTTTCTGGGTATGTTGCATTGCACATTTCCAAGATAGTTTGTAAGGTTGGTTTTTGTTGTATTTCTAGCCTACTTTGAGTGTGACAAGTAACTAGATTATATTTTTGGGATTAGGTTCTTTAAAACCCAGTTTTTTTATAAGTGATAATGCCTTTTTCTACTTTGGGCCTCTCCATTTGGAAGACTATTATTGGCCCATTTTGTGCAACTTGGATCCGTGTTCGTTTTGGGACTTCTTGGACCATTGGATAGCATCAAAGGCTGAGAACCTTAGTCATTGGACAATCAATTTCTGCGTGATTTCTTTCTTCAACCTGGTTTCTTTCTTTTGGCTCCCTTGGATAGGCGATTTTCTTGCTATGTTCGAGATTTTCATTTTATCATTGAGAAATAATCTGTCAGCCTCCTTAGTATTAAGTGTTCATCTAAGCCTTGTAATTTAGGGTTGATTATTTGTCATTGTTCAGTGTTTTAGGTTGTATTTAGTAATTAATACAACCGGTAAATATGCAATTGTTCAAGGCGGTGAGGTTTTTTCTTTGATTTGTATAGAATATGTTGATGTTGTTGGGAGATCCATGTGGATCAATGATCTTGTGATGTGGAGGAGTTTAGTCTGAGTCTTGGCATAGTAACGTGCTCGAGTTATCTATGAGCTCCCTAGATTAGGCTTAGTCGAACTGGGTGAACAATTTCTTGAGTTCTTTAGTTTCTTTATTTTAAAATTTCTTTACTGTTGAATTGATTTGCTGCATTCTTGGGTGATTTGAACCCAACAAATTGGTATTAGAACCTCGTAAGGTCGTGGGTAATGGTTCGTCAATTCGTTTTTCATTTTATTGTTCATATTGATGTGTGTATTACACTGTGCAGTTTTTCATTATTGCAATTCTATTTGAGCTGAGGAATGTGGATACCTGTGGGGTGGAACACACACCTGAAAACTGCCATTGGAATTAAAATACTGTTAATCAGAGTATTTCTTGGTGAGATCATTCTAATACCCCCTTCAGTAATTGATTTTCGATTGCATGAAGAATCTGTAAATTTGTGATTTAGTTTTTTCATGATATGATTTATATGTTGAGTATTATTTTGTAAATTGATATACTGCAATTTACATGCTGAATATAATTCTAAAATTCTGTCAAATACTGTGTATTACATATTGAATCATTTTGTTGTTTGCAATAGGAGCACGTATATGGTTTATTTCTCTATTATTCAATATGAGTATTTTGGTACCAACTCTGTTTACTCAGTTATTGATTGTCTTGTATTTCTTCAGTTTCTGCATATTTTAATAGTGTTAGTGCTTCATTCGGTGTTTTGATTTTTTAATAGTGTTAGTGCTTCATTCGGTGTTTTGATTACTTTTCATAAACTACCTGAAAATTTTTCAACACTTTTTCTGCAACTTAAGTGATTTTCAAATTGAAAACCACTTATGTCCACGAGTAATAACCACTCTTTTACATAATCCGTTATGGGTTCAAAGGTTGAATTGTCACAATTTGATGGAAAGGGAGATTACTGATTTGGAAGCAGAAAATGAGGGTCATATCGGTACAACAAAGGGTTGCTAAAGCCCTTGATGATCCTACAACATTTTCCGATTAATTGAAAGCTAAGCCTGACGCAATTCTAGATATGAATGAAATTGCATATAGTTGAAACTTGTTAATGAGAATCTAGTAGCTCAAGTTAAATCCTTAACAAGTGATCTAGAAAAATTGGTACTCAGAAACTCGATAATATGTTAGGAATGAACAAGCTTGCTAGAAATAGGCACGATATAGGATACATTCAAAATAGTAATACTAGTGCTAGTACTTCAAATACCACATTCGTCCCAACCAACAACAAAATTAGGAATATTGCTAATCCTGAACCTAAGGGTAAGGATTTTTTAGAATCGAGACTTCCTAGACAACGTATGACTAATCGTCCTATAAATCGACAACAACCTCTGAGTAGGTTTGATTTTATGTTTATGTCCAACTTTTATCATTGTGGTGCACTAGGAAACACAAGACCTAGGTGTCGTAAGCTCGCAACTAGTAGTAAAATTTCGGATATCTTGAGCAAGGTTAACTTTCTCACCAATCATGTAAGCCACTTAACAAAGATGGTGACTCAATTAATTAGAATCACTTCTACTTCTAAGAAGGTTTGGGTTAAGAAGAGTGATCTGAAAGGTGGTCAGATTGATCATGCTCTTAAAGGTAAGAGCATCCATGTACCTCTATAGTGAGGTTCTTTGGTGCATGTTCGTGCTTTAACATTGTATGATATTGATTTATACATGCATCATATTTTATTTGTTTTTTAAGTAGAAATCTCATGCATCATATTTTATTTTTATTTTTTATTATTAAGTTTTGTGTGCTTGGTACATTCATTGTTTAAAGTAAAAACAACAAAAAATTGAAAAATAAAACGTGAGACTTAGCTTTTACAACATAATATACAATATACTTGAATTTGTTTATTGTGATTAAGTATATGTTTAATCGATGAGCTGTAATACAGTTTCTATTGCTGACTTAGGTTATTTTTGGAGTATTTAGTATATGTGTCTTCACATACTATTTGAACTGCACACACTATGATATTGTTAGTGAGATTTTACCTCGTGTTAGTAAGGTGACTTTGAACATGAATTAACCTTATTTATTAGGCCTAAACTCAAGTTTATTCTCGATAATAAAAAGCTCAATATCTCATATTCTTCATCGTAACCTATTTGACTCGAACAATTAAGCGTGTGGAATTTCTCATAACCTAGTGCCTATGGTTAACTGACTTAGGTTAACCGGTCTAAAGCTCGCTATAAGGGTTATTTTAATCGATTAATGAAGAAGAGTCCGCACTTATGTGAAAAAGAATAATAAGCTTAAAATATTGAAAGATATGAAATTAACTTATGCTCAAAGTTAGGGTGAGAAAAGAAAATTTTCATACAAAATGATCTTTTCTGTATAGGTTCTAATGTACTTTAAATGGTTTGACTTTCATAAATATAGGAATACACTTATTAGTCATGGAGTTTAGTGTGTCATTTTCCACAAAATTAAAGTTTGGAGTCTTACTTCCAAAAGATTAGTGACATTTTACACATACGAGTCATTTATACAATTTACTCCATGCTAACTTGAGTTATGTATGTTGAAAGGATTATTGGCCATTACTTTTACTTATGCATGCTAACAACTGTATTTTTAGGTTATTGTATGTTTTTTTATCGGTCCCTTGTCATTTGTGACAAAAAAGGGGGAGAAATATGTTGATATTTTGATATTGTACTTACAATATTGACTGATATTTTGACACTTCAAAGATTTTGATGATCTTAAAAATTCATGATTTGATATTTAACATTTAATGTTTAAAGTTCTGATTCGGAAGTATATAATATTCGTTTAAGCTAAATTAAGTTTTGATGTGTAGTGATATCAATGTTTGTTTTGGTATGTTGGTTTACGTTGATATTGCATCTTAATTTTGGTGGTATGAATAAATGCATCTTAATTTAGTTGGTCTGATTCAATGCATCTTATTTTAGTCGGTATGACTAATGATTAACTGTTTGAATTATGTTTATCCATATTATCGTTTCACTTGTTTTTACATTGGGTATTGAGTTATCTGTTTCAGGAAACATGTTTACCAAAAAAAAAAAAACACACATTTCAATCATGACAATTGGATTGATAGTAGCAGTCGTTTTATGTCTGTATTTTTACTACCTTGACTTTAGATTTGTAGTTTTGTCACAAAATATTAAAGGGGGAGCTTGTTAGAGTTTTAATGTAATTGACAAACCCGTTAACAAAAATGACTAGATTTAATGTGTTATAAAAGTTAATGAATAATTTGTAAATATTGCTAATTGAGTTTTATTATGTTTAGGGTTCGAGAATAGAAAGGAGGAAAAAACGGCGTCGCAATTTCGTTGTCACTATGACTTTACTCGAGTGGTAGAAATAGAAATATTGTCGTTAGCCTATTGCCTTGCCTTCGCTTGAGCGACATACTGTCGCTCACTAGTCGCTCACATTTAAAGCCTTTTTATCCGGTCCATTCATTCTAAAATCTAGATTATAAAAACCAGCATGCATCTGAACGATTTTTTCAATGTTGAACATGAGAGAACATATATTGCTTATCCACCTTATCAAATTCATTCATAACTTTCAGCCTTCGTTGTTTGATTTGTTCTTGGCGGTGAAAATATTAAACCCACTCAATTTAAATACCAAACTGCTACTTCCTACACATCGTCACAGTTTTGAAGATTAAGAGAAGATGACTCGAATTTCAATTGTTGGAGAACACATCGTTGATCCACATGAGATATGTGAATTCATAAAATCGGGAGTTGGTGTAGGAGTTGCAATCTAAGAGGGTTGTGTGAATTGTAGTTACGAGGTCAGAAAGTACTAATGGTAGTCGTGTCTGACAGACTGTAAGTTCATAATTCGTTTATAGTGGATTGTTGAATGACAAATTGCCCAGAGTTTTTACCCAATTGGGGTTCTCCATGACAATTCTGTGTGTTGTAACTGTTTTCATATAACTGTGCTTATGATTAGCGAGTGCTTTATTTATTTTCCAGTATACTTTATTTACAACATGTCCTTTTTTTAGGATGTGTTAAATGGCTAGAGGTATTTTATTTAAAAGTTTAGAATGGTTTGACTTTAGATTGATTCAGTATATAATATCTATTCCAAATAATAATTTTCACATGAAAAAATTTATATATGTGATTTTGTTTTATCAAATTCTGAATTTAATTTTTTTAATAAATGTATTTTATCTATCAAACTTCGTATATAAACAATGTAAACACGTATATATTAATTTATTGTACGTGTACTTCGTATGTTACGATATTGAATATATAAGTTGGTAAATATGTTCAACTAAATATGTGTGTTTATTATATGCATATGATTATAGATAATTAACTGTGTGAATTTTTTGTTAGATATTATATAATATATATTTTAAAAAAGAAGAAATTATAATGAGCTTCAGCAAACACGGTAGTGTGTTTCACGAAACAAATAATCGAATACTTTTAATATCGATTTTTCGGATTTAAAGCCTTTCAACTTTTCTAGTATTTTTATTGTTTTCATTTTATATTTAGTAATAGTTTAATTATATTATAATTTTACTAAAGTCATCACATATGCTACTAAAGTCATCACAGTATGCAACTATTGAGGTTAATGTCCCCATTGATTTATTACTGATTTTACTCTACTCAAAACCCCGGTCTTCTTATTTTTTATTTTTTCTGAACCAAATTTCAGCTCAAGATATTTCTAAACACGTGCTGCACACAATATTCACCTTCGAAAAACAAACTTATCGAATTAATGAAATAAGTGTGTACCTTGATTGAGTTCCAGTTTTTCTTTTTTCCTTTTCTTGGTATAAATTCATAGTTTAACCTGAAAAAGAAAATAGTTAATCTCTTTGACCCTCCTATTCCGGTTCAAGTAGTCATGGATGCATGCAACGGACCCATTGACAAGACCTTGGCGTTAAAGGGTTGGGCGGACACGGGTAATCTCTTTGACCCTCCTAGTCAAACACCAAGAATATTAAGGGTCTATTTGACAATTATTAATTTATTTATGAATTGCTACAATATCATTTTCAACTACACATTTACAAAATAAAATATTTTACACGTATATTAAAAAAAATCACACTTCTTAATCACACATTCTCCTAAAAATCACTATTTTAAACTCTTTTTTCCTACATATATTGATTTGTCAAACATGGTCTAAGAAGATGGATTAAATAATTCTCCTCTCACTTTGTTTTTTCATGCAAAATTAGTTTATGATGTTTCTAATGTCGATAGATGTAAGCTTGAGCCTCCATCGAGTTTATCTTCCTCTCTATCTTCATATACACGTGGTAGATTACAGAAGTTAATCTTCACCTTTTGTTAAAATAAATAGTCAAAATCCTTGTATGTTAATAATTTTTTCGTATTTAAGTAGCCAGAAAGTTTATACCCTAACCTGTGATTTCTCATTTAAATCTTCGTATTTAATTGGATTGC
>CAIGRL010209281.1:0-13392 GCA_903798325.1 Fraxinus xanthoxyloides | reverse complement strand
TTGGTGCACTACTACGCCACCAATTCAATTTTTTAACCCCATAAAGAGTCACATATAACCTACAATCAAAATTGTACATGCTCAAAATAATATAAATTGGAAATAAAATGAGGGTTCGACTCTACCTCTTTTGAAACAAATCTTAGGGTCTGAGCATTGTGTATGTCTCCTTCTCTTGTAATTTTAATTCCTGAACAATTTAATCTATCTGTGTATATTCTTCCTACTATATTATCAAAGGATAAGGGGGTGAAAAACGAAAAATAAAAATAAAAATGTGAAAATACAATTAAACATACCAATTAACTAAATAATTATTTCATATTCTTTTATTAAGTAATGTATAGGATTAGGATAATTGGAAATTAACTCAAGTGATTTGGTTTAATCCTTGAGAAATTCTACTTGTACATCCTTGTTTACCACTTGATTTACATTTTACAAATCAAAATGTAAATCTTGCCACTAGTACATTATGTAAACTAAGTGGTAAACAACAATGTATGAGTAACACTTCTCTTAATCCTTAGAGATAACAAATAAGAAAATCCATATACATCACACGTTAATCTTACTGGCAGAAAATTTAGTAACTAAAGGAAATGAAATTCCTCTAAAGTTCAATAACCATATTTTTTCTTTGATTTTCTCTAAAATGGTCGGTCTTATCCAAATTAACTTCTTCTAAGACCTTATATACACGATTAATCATAAGATACCAAATGAGTCCAACACCGATAGATAAATGGAAAATTTTCATATGTAAGAGATTAGGTATGGTCCATTTCAAAATTAAGAAACAAAGTTTGAAATTTCAAAAATTAGATATTAATTATATTTTATTTACGAAATAATTAATTAAAAATATATTTTATTCATTAAATATTATAAGGTTGCAATTCTATTCTATTTGGTAACAAATTAATTCAGGATCGTGAATCAAAAAAATTATAGGTCACGATCTATTCATCGGTCACAAATAAAAAAACAAAAATATAAGTCACAATTTATTTATCAGTCACAAGTGACAAATTTTACATAAGGCGTGACTTAGATTTTTAGGTCACATATTATTTATTGACAAGTTCGTTTACATATTATTTATATGTCACAAAATATTCAATTTGTTGGCCACAATCTCAAATAATTGATTACATAATATTTATTAATCACAAATTAATTAATTTATTGATCACAATCAATCAAATAATTTTTTACCACCACCATCATTCGTGACCGTCATATCATCATCACACCGCACACATCACCACCGTCAAACGCCACCACCAGAGCCATCCCGATCAACTCAAGACAATCGATTAGCGCCATTGCACACTACATACCTACCAGAGCCAACACCACCGCACACAACACTATACACAACCACTGTTCAATGTCACTGCACAACCACCAGTGCATTGCATACCACCACAACACATCACCACCGCACCCAAGCTAACCACCATACACAGCATCCCAACCTCACAACCGCACCTAACCATCGAACCTAACCACCGCACCACACACCACTAGTGCACATTACCACCGCACCCAACCTAACAACCGCACACATTACCACCGAACCCAACACTACTACACTGCCCCATCTCA
Organism: Fraxinus xanthoxyloides; assembly: GCA_903798325.1. Taxonomy (NCBI): domain Eukaryota; kingdom Viridiplantae; phylum Streptophyta; class Magnoliopsida; order Lamiales; family Oleaceae; genus Fraxinus; species Fraxinus xanthoxyloides. Next base: position 11,781 of record CAIGRL010209281.1, on the reverse strand, counting down.
CCCAACCATCGCACACAACATCACGCACCTCCACCATCACCACAATCGTAAAACCAATGCACCATCACCACCATCGCACCATAGAATCACCATCGAACAGTCTATCACAGCACCACTTAAAAATTTAAAAAAGAAAAAAGAAAAAAATAATGGATTTGCACCGTACGCAACGGTGATGCATTGCCTTGCACGAAGGAAAGCCGCTGCCTCTATATCATGACGAGTCACCGGAGTGAGCACGTTGAGTAGACGTCAAAGTAGGTTCAAATGAAGCAGCGGAGAGATTATATTTCTCAAATGAATTAGGGTTTGTGGGCTGGGTAAAGTGAAGGTTGTAGATTGATTTAATTTAATATTATTATTAATATTAAAAATTAAATTATTATCTAATTTTTGAACAAAAGACTTTCAAGTTTGATTTTTGAAATGGTAACCTAAAAAATTTGGTTCCATGTAATTTCCACTAGAATAATTATCACAATTTCAACAACTAAATATTTAATCTTGCGGTATCAAGTATTTTATAGAAACTAGAAATCTTAATCGGGTCACGAATTATGTGAATACGAACTGTAATAAAATTAGTTGACATAACATAATTTAAACTTTTACTATAATTTGTTACAAAATAATTTTCAAAGGAAAATAGCATAATTAGCATACACTAGACCAATTGAGCGTACTTAATTACATGAACAATTTAACGCATATAAATTGGAGAAAACTTATAGCGACGTGATTTTTTTCCATGCAAAAATTCGGGAAAAACTATAGCCTTAAAATTTTAAAAAATAAATATATTTTGGTCACTACACTCCCCAATGACGTGGATAGGAGTTTTAGATCTAGGTTCGAATCTAAAGGTGACAGAGAGAGATAGTGTTTAGATCCTTAGATATGAAATTACAAAGGTAATTGGTGGACAATGTGGTGGCAATGGTTAGTGGAGAAAAATGTATGGATATTGGTGACAATACTTTTTTGATGGCGAAGGTCAGGGGCGGACCTAGAAATTTTTTCCGGTGCGGGAGGTATTAAAAAAAAATTACAATACAAACATTATACTAAAATGAAATATCTTACATTATTCTTTACGAATTTTCATACTTTGATATATTTATAAAATCGTCTCGTTATCAATCTTTAAGAATATATCCTTCTCCACATAAACAATTAAGGCTATCATTCAATCACTCACCTCCAATTCGAGTGCACAATCTATCCTTTACAATGTTCGTGGCAGAAAATACTCTCTCTACTGTAGCAGTAGCAACCAGAAGAATTAGTGTCAAAGCCAAAAGCTTGTAAATCATTGGATATGATATGCTCTTACTTGTAAAAACTAACTTCTGTGCAAGAGCACTGAGACCATTTAATTCTTAATCTCTTTGTTAGAGAGGACATCAAAAATGTTATTATCACGTTGATCATCAAGTGTGAAGACATCTACTTCTAAAAAATATTGTGGATAAAACTTTGCAAGTTGAATCAACTTACTTTTATCAAAAGCAAAGAATGAATTTTGTGGATACTGGCAAGTTACACAAAGGAGTAACTCTATATTAACCTCCGAGAAACGATCATTTAATTCTTGAAGTTGTATATCTATGACAGAATAGAATAGATCTACCCGAAAATGATGCAAGTTGGTCATTTGTGGAGGATTACGATGAGGGCGACCACCATGTGCAAAACACATAAACATAGCATCCATGTTTGAAACATCAATGTAATGATGCTCACAAAATGAAGAAACATATTGCAAGAAAGAGTCCCATACATCTCTCATAACTTGGAGTCTCTTTTTGCAAACTTTTACTATGTCCATTGCATTGACAACGTCTTGATCTTTCCTTTGTAATGTCTTTGACAAATCATTTGAAATCTCCAAGATACTTCGTATTTAATGTAGATTAAATGCGAAATCAAACTATTGTATCGACTCCAATAAATTGAATGCATCACTTTTCTAATCACAAGTACTTGATCCATCTCCAACAATTATTTCAAGTACATCAATAACGCTGTAAACATGCTAATCAATCTAACCAAAGAAATATAATTTGATCCCCAACGAGTATCACCTGAACGTAGAAGAGTGGTTTCTTGATTAAGGCCACATCCACTTAAAATATCACATTTTTCCAATGCCTCAACAATAAAATCTAATTGTTTCTCTCGAAGAAGATCACAACGTTTAGACGATGCTTCAATATTATTTACCACATTTGCAACCACACAAAAGAAATTAGTAATCGGCATATTCTTCTTTGCCACAACTACAAGAGCAAGTTAAATTGATGAGCAAAACAATGAATATAAAAGGCACAAGGGTTCTCATTGAAAATGAGTGCTTTGAGACCATTGAACTGACCTTGCATATTGCTTACACCATCATAACATTATCCTCGCAAATTAGAAATGCTTAAGTTATATCTAGAAAATATCTTGTCAATAGAAGCCTTGAATTAGATAGCTATGATAGTGGACACGTGTTTAAGACCTATGAAACGTTCATTTACAAGCCCATTTTTCACATAAGTAACACAATGGACATTTGCTCATTCACTGACACATCACGAGATTCATCAACTAAGATAGAAAATAATGAATCACCAACATTTTTGATAATAACATTTATCGCTTCAGTAGCACAAGCACGTACTATATCCTTTTGTAGTTTAGGGGATGTTAATTTGCAATTTTGGGTTGCATTTTCAACTGTCACAACCTTAACCTCATGATTATGATCGGCAAGAAATTGTGATTGAACTAGAAAGTTACCTGGATTCAGAGAATACTTAGATTCATCATGGCCCCAAAATGAATGTCTTTGTCTCAACAAAACTCGAACACAATCAATGGATGCAATAAGACAGACAAAATATTCATTTCTCATTTGTTCTAACTGCTTAAAGAAAACCTTTGAATGTGTTGTTCTTGATTCATCAAAACTTCACACTTAATGTGAGCTTGATTATGTGAAATATTATGCTTTTCAACATAAGTACCAAGCCTCTTTTTATCTTTCCAATCATGAATCCTTCACCAGTAAATTAGTTGTCTCTGCCTTGTTTCCCACTACTTGTTTTAAAAAGATAACAACACACGCAAAAAGCTGCCTCTTTTGCCACACTATACTCTAACCAACCATCAAACTTGTTAAACCAAGAAGGATTAAATCGTCTATATTTTTTTTCTCCAAATTGTCTTTTCTTAAATTCATAGATAAATAGCTGACAAGGACCCTTTTGTATATATGCTCTTCAAACTTGATCTCTAATGTTAGAGTTGTAATTCAAGATTGGAGTCTTTAATCCAGGATCGTTGGGAAGTTGTGCAACATCAAAATCGTCTCCATTTGACGTCTCTTTATTAATATTTTTTGCAATCTCAAGAGCTTTTCTTTTATAAAATATTTCCATGACTGACTTTAATAAATAGGAATTGGAACGTAAATAAACAAAATAAAACATAAATTATAGCAAGACAATTACCTATTTATTAAATAGCATTACTGGTAACTCATAGACCATAGTGCACTGGTGACTCATGACTAGTTATGCCTTAGTAAATTAGTAATTGTGGACTAGTGGTTATTCTTCCTATTTCCCCAAACAGGCAACAAGAAGCCAACAAGTTACAAGCTAACAACATTTGTGGACTACAATTATTTTCTTCCTATTTTCCTAGCCACCCCTGGGTTACTATGGTTAGTGCCTTAGTGGTTAACTAGTTATTCCTAATTTCTTATAACCTATTTGGCTATTGCCTATTTGCCTATTTCCCCAAACAGCTAACAGGCAACAGCAAGACGCAACTGCTGCAAGTCAGCACCAAGCCAAGTAACCAACAACACTTGTGGTTATTTTCTTCCTATTTCCTCCCAGTCCCAGCCATCAGCCACTGTCCATCGGTGACTTGGTTTCAAGATTCTCCCCAAACGTGAAACATGAAACATTGAAACATGCATGATGACTGAGGGGCAACACGCCAACAGCCAACGGGGCAACAAGACTTGTAGCAGATGAATACCAATAGAAATGATAGAAAATCACCATGGGCGTGTGGTATGGCTGCATGGGCGTCTCATGATCTCAGACTCTCAGTTCTCTGTTGATATTGCAGGTGTATTGTAATGGTTATGGGTTGAAATTTGTAGGGCTTCGATCATTTGGGCCAAATAATAGACCTACCTTTTTTGTATGTATTGGGTTGCTAAAAAATTGGGGCGGCCAAAAGCCCATCGTCAGCAGATGCCTGCACTGGGCTTTAGCTGTGTCTGCCCATGGCGAAGGTGATGGACAACAGAGTGAGATGTGATGGTGATGGTATTGAGGTTTGAGAGAAGAGACATAAGGAGAGAGGGTGAGAGAGGGTGAGAGAGGTTGTTGGTGGGGTAAGATTGAATGAGATATATTAATCTGAATCTTCCTATTGGAAGAAAATGGGTCACCCATGTGGATTGACTTGACCCGATTTGTATATGATGATTTTTTGGAGGTAGGAGTTAAATTTTGAGTTTAAAATTTAACTTCTCACCACCGTCAAACAAATATAACTTCCATTGTACAACAAACAAAAGATATATGTGCAAAAATCCGGGTTTCTTCAAAAGGTGAAAAGTAAATGAGAATGGAGGCTTGATTTTTTTGAAATATAACATCTCAAATTGCGTTCTTGGATTGTGGTTATCAAATTCCTTCATTTGTGATCGAGTTTACTAAAGAGCGGGTAGAAGACGGTGTGGAGAGCAAGCAGTTAAAAGGCATGATTCGATCTTGTTTTGAGATTTTCAAGTAAGTTTTTCAATTTAGAATTCGATTAAAAGCATGCAAACATGTTTTACATTGGTATAAGAGCCTAAGTAAGTTGTTTTCTTGCTTTAATACATGTTGAAAATGTTTTAGAATAATCGAAATGCATGAATTCCATTTTCTTCTAAAAGCTTCAATGTCATTAATGGCAAATTTTTATATAGTCCATATAAAAATTCCTAAAATTTATACCATATGTTCATGATATTATGTAGAACATATCTGAAAAATTTCACTTCATTTTGGATTTATATTTTGGGAGAAAAATTAAACCTTAGTTGAGAAAATCGAAACTCATAACTTCTAGCACGTTAAGTTTTGTGTTGTCCATTTAGATCTTCTCAAGACCTTTCCAGGGTATAAAGAATATTAATTTTGGTTCAGAATTGAAGTTATGACCTTCCAACGTTTTTGACAAAAATCTGCAAAACAAATTATCCATTTTTAATGATGAACAATTTTTTTTTTTAAAAAAAAAAGATTGTTGCAGGGAGGTGGTTGCATTCATAATGCAATTTGAAAAATTGCATGTTGGTCCCAAAACTATTTTTTGGATGTTGTTTATTCCAATACCAATTTGAAAAGTCGCAAGTTGGTCCCTCAAATATTCTTATTTTTTCTTCATGCAATTAAAATAATTTTCGGATAATAAAAAAAAATATTATTTTATTATTGAAATAAATTTATAAAAGACATTAAAAATAATTTTGACTTGATTAAAATTATGAAAATATTTTTATAAAATCATGAATATTGATTAAGTGATATTTGACTAATGGGAGTTATTTTCTGAAGTACTTTCAATTTTTTTTGAAAATGAAAAATACTCCGAAAGTGTTTGAATACAATATTTTATATATGTTCATGAGTGGTGTTGTCTTGATTAGGTTATTTGATCAATCATGATTTTCAATTTTTGTGCTTCATCGGATATGATTTGATGAATGCGTACTTTTAGCATCCTTAGAGGAGAAGCTAGTAGAGCGCGGACTATAGAACGTGTTGAAAAACTACGTGCTTATCAAACCTATGAAATCGATCAACGACATAACCTAGTACAACACATAAAATATCTCGAAAAAATGCGTCGAGAAGTGATGCATTTAGGACATCATATATTTCAGGGGAAGAGTATGTATCATCTAATGAGGACACTTCCTAAACATGGCATGATATTGCTATTGGAAAATGAGATTTTTATAATTAATTTAAATATGTATAGTTAATTCAAATGTCGAACAACATCTATGTGAAATTTTATTTTTTAATGTTTAGGTAAGCTTAATATGATCACATGTACATATTTGACATTTTGAGATTTATATATATGCTTCATATTTATCACACATAGTCAAAATATCTTGCTTATTTTGTACATGATTAATTGTTTAATTTAGGGGGAGTTCTAAGGTTAGAAGAGTTTAAGTAATTCTAACCTAGAACCTATGATTTTGCACTATGAAATTAATTTTGTGATAATATAACATTAGAATAATGGACGATGATTGGGAACTTAGTGAACTTTTGACTCCATGACTAGTGTGAAATAATCATAAAACTTAATTTGCATGAGCGCAAAATGATATGTGTTCATAAATGAACATTATATGATTGTCTCAAAAATCTTGACAGACCATAGCATCTAAGAATATCGTAGCTAAGGGCGACAAATTAAATGAAAATAACTATAACACATGGCGCCATAAAATTTGGTATGTACAGAGGAATATGATTCCCTTGAGGACATTAACCACGTGATGGAAGACCTAATTGTAAGTCAAACTGCTCAACGGAGAAGGGATCGAGAAACTTGACATATGGACATTTGAGAGAGAAATATGGTGATACTAGTGTGATTAGACTCAGACAAATGACTATTAAGTTTGATATTTACAAGAAACTTTCTAATCACAACACCACACAATATGTGAGAATCATGTCTACTATGATTAGGGAGTTGAAGTAGGTTGGTTACATACTCTCTGATGAGCAGCAAGTTCAGGCTTTGATCTACTCCCTTACTTATAACTGGGAACATCTAAAAGTCAATTTGACTCACAATGATAGCATCAAAACATTAGCTGATGCTATCTACCATGTGGAACTAGAGGATGAGCTCTTTGGTACGGCTAAATCTGTGGGACATGCTTTTGTGGCTGAATCTAGTTCTGGAAAAGTTTCAGGTTTTAAGTGTAAAAGGAATTGGTTCAAAGGTAGGAAAGGGAAGGGAAAAGAAACTGGATATGACCTAAAAATAACAAATTCAAGCACAACAAAAGGTTAAATGGTTTGGAAAGAAGAAAAATAAGAGCAAGTTAAAATGATTAAACTGTTAGGTGTTAGGTCACTTTGCTCGGGAATTTCCTGAGCCAAAGAAGGTAGCTCTTATAAATTCTTCTTGTAGTGTTGTTTATATTTCAAGCATTGTTATGCTAAGTGAATCTTATCCCATATGGATTGTAGACTTTGGAACAACAGACTATGTAACTAGTGATCAAGAAATGTTTGTGGAGTATCGTCAATCTCCAGCTGGTAGAAACTGTATATATGTTGGCAACGATGATATATTGTAGGTGAAAGGATACATGCAAGTTGCATTTGCGTGGTGGTTGTACTAGTCTCCTTCATGATGTTCTGTTTGCACTAGGGATACGAATTAACTTAATTTGCGTTGTTGTTCTTTTAAGATTAGATTTCAGTTTGAACATTTGTGGTAACTCAGTTCGTATAAACAACGATAACATATTTTATGGATCTGGACATATAGAAGATGGTTTTGTAGTGTTGGATCGTGATCCAGACATTTATAATTATTATGTTGATCGTTGTTTTTCTTTGAATGTAACTTATTCTTCTTCTGAAGATTTGAGTGTTGATACATTTGTATGTCATACTAGATTAGGACATATTGGGCAAGGGAGAATGAATAGGTTAGCTAAAGAAGGTTTGCTAGGTTCAATCTCTAAGTTTTCGTTACCTACTTGTAAACATTGCCTAATCGAAAAAACAACACGAAAACCATTTGGTAAAGTCTTAAGAGACGAATTTTCATTGCAGTTAGTCCATTCAGATATATGTGGCCCTATGAATATGAGGATAAGACATGGAGCCTCTTTTTTCATTACTTTTGTAGACAATTTCATGCAGTATAGTTAAATCTATTTGATTTCTTATAAGTTTGAGGCGTTAGAATGCTTTAGAAGATGTTTAAATGTGGTAATACTTCAAATAGATAGAAAGGTGAAAGCCTTAAGAACTAATCGAGAGTATGAATATCTGTTTGAAGAGTTTAAAGAACTATGTAATGATAAGGGAATTATTAAACAGTTATTTATTTCCAATACACCTCAACAAAATGGTGTTGCTGAGAGAATGAATGAAACATTGCTAGAAATGGTGAGATCCATGATAAAACATGGTATCTTACTTATTTCCTATTGGGAAGATAATTTGTTAACTACGACTTATATTTTGAATAGACTTCCCTCTAAATCGGTACTTACTACACTATATCAGCTTTGGACAGGTAAATCCCTCAATTTGAGTTCTCTTGGATCCTGAAGATCTACTGCCTATATCCATGATTCATTAAGTTTCGAAGATTGCGTCTGCGATGCAAGAAGTGCATCTTTATAAGATATTTAGACCAGTCCAATGGATATGTGTTCGTAGGTAAAAATCAAGATGAGACTATGACTAAGATAGAATCACATGATATGACGTTTCTTGAGTGATTTTACTAGTAAAGAAGAAATTAAAAAGGGAGAACATTTGTATGAATTAGATGATAGAGTTGTACTTGATGGATCAATTGAGGTGCAAGAGGAAGCACTACCACCTATTGATCGAAGTGGGAGCAATTTATCTCCAACTCTAAGTGACAAGGTCACATCGGAGTTTTCACTTTGTAAAAGTACTAAAAAAAAGTCTGCCAAAACATCAATTCGAAATTGAAGGGCAAGTTTTCATAGTATCTCCAGAAGATGAAGAACTCAAATCATACAAGAAGCTCTATCATGCTCTGAAAAGGAAAAGTGGAAGAATGCAATGGAAGAAGAAATGGAGTCTATGAAATCGAATCAAGTCTGGGACTTGGCTGATCTTTCATCTGGTCGAGAATGGGTTCTCAAAATAAAGCGAAGAGCTAATGGGACTGCAGAGAGGTATAAGGCTTGCTTGGTGACAAAGGGTTATATTCAATAGGAAGGTATAGATTATGAAGAGACATTTTCACCAGTAGTGAGATTTACATCAATTCACCTACTCTTAGCTATGATGGTACATTTAGATTTAAAATTACATCAAATGGACTTGAAGACTGCATTTCTCAATGGAGAATTGGATGAAAACACTTACATGCAACAATCAGTAAGTTTTCTTAAAACTGGCTAAGAGAATAAAGTTTGTAAACTGAATAGATTAATCTATGGCCTAAAACAGTCTTCTAGATAGTGGTACTTGAGATTTCACAAAGCAGTTATCTCATACAATCTTGTCATGATAGATGAAGACCACTGCATTTATTTGAGAAATTCCAATTATAAATTTGTAATGTTATCTCTCTACGTAGATGATATCTTACTGGCTGGGAATGATAATGAGTATATTAAATCATTAAGAAATGGTTGTCCTCAAATTCTGAAATGAAGGATATGAGTGAAGCAGATTACATAATAGGTGTATCTTTCGAAGAGGTTTCCTACTCTGTCACAGGAGCCATATATAAATAATTTTTTTTAAAAGTTTCAAAATTGAGAATTGCAATCTCATTGACACTTTTGTATCGGAAGGTGAAACTTTAAGTCTTTGTATGTGTCCTAAAACTCTTGAGGAAAAAGAAGAAATGTCTAGAATTCAATACTTCAGTACGGTTGAGAGTTAGATGTATGCTATGATGTGTACTTGCCTCGACATTTGTTATGTCGTAAGTCTGGTCGCAAGTATTAATCTAATCCCGGAAGAGAGCATTGGAAAGCCGTTAAGAGGATATTAAGTACCTGAAGTGTACTACTAATAATTCGTTATGCTATCAATGGAATGATTTGTGCTTAAAAGGATACATTGATACTGATGGGATGGAGACCTAGATGATCGCAAATCAACTTCGGGATATGCATTCTTGCTTAATATGGTGCCATCTCTTGGAATAGAAAGAAACAAACGTGTATTTCCTTGTCCACAATGGAAGCAAAATTCATAGCATGTGTTTCAACAGTACATGAAACTGTTTGGTTAAGGAGATTCTAACAACATCTAAGAGTCCTTAGTGGTGATGTGGGACCTATATTGATTTATTGTGATAATCAGGCAACTATGGCATATATAAAGAATCTTAAGTATCACGACAAAGCCAAATACATTGATATAAAATATAATTTTGTAAGAGACATTATAGGAAAGAAGGAAATGAGTATGTAGTATATTTCTATGCACCAAATGGTAGCTGATTCATTTAGATAACCTATCCCTAGAGATGTTTTTATGACTCATGTTAAATCTTTGAGATTGCGTAGAATTTGAATTATGTACTTTTAAACTTTTCATATAAATCCATTAATGAACGATATTTGAGTTCATATGTTAAGAGTAACCTTCTACCGTGATTTTTTTTAGATTACTATTTAATATGCATACATAAAGTATGTCAACAGGTTAAGATTGGTTCACTCACACGAACAATAACCTCAGACATTTTGAGGTTTGTTTAGATGAGATACAGTGATCATATTGTATACATGATCTAGTCGCATTGACGAGATTACAACAAGTAATCGGTATGGATTTTTTGCTATCCATAAAACATGTTTTATAGCCAGATCTTCTTAATTGGGATTGCCTATTGGAATAAAGATAAGGAGAATTCATGTTAGACATTGAGGAATATCTGAACTATGATAGGTATGGTGTATTTTATTTGTAAGATTAGACATGGAGAAATATCGTAACACAAGTTTCATACCACGTGTGCTTTAACGACCAATGAAATGAAAGAATTAATCCCTACTTCTGTATTGTGTAAGTCTCCGAGGCATTTATGACCTCAATTTTATACCCTTATAACTCTTGACTGTTTCTCGAAATTTTATTTCGATGTTGCTACTTTAGCATGTTGTCAATAACTATGGTTGATTCAATTTGACGGGTCATGTCTAGGAAAGCAACGGATTTGAAATTAATGGATTCAAGTAAGAACGGAAGAGTATTTTATCTAACACCTCAGCTTGTACTCACCGGCGGGGCAATTATGTTAGTTATTTGAGTTTTGTGACACATTTGTCAATACAATATATATAAGAGCTGAGTATGTTCTTTGGTTTATTAAGGGATTAGAAATACTCGAACTTTTGTTACAAAATACATCTAGAGTATAACGAGAAAATATATTTCCTCTTGTAGAGCTGTTATATATTCCTAACAGGTGTATACTGTTGTATGCTCTTAACTTAACTCTCTGGTCACATGATCAATTTACACATAAACTTGGAGATCTTGAGATAAATATAATTGAGATTATATTAGAACTGGGTCAAACCCACAATGTGAGAGTGTGAGATATTGGAAGAAAACGGGTCGCTCATGTGGATTGATCCGACCCGATTTGTATCTGATGATTTTTTGGAAGGAGGATTTAAATTTTGAGTTTGAAATTTAACCTCCCACCACCCTCAACCAAGTACAACTTCCATTATACAACAAACAAAAGATATATGTACAAAGATTTGAGTTTCTTCAAAGGGTGAAAAGTAGATGAGATGGAGGCTTAGGGCCCCATTCTCTTTGTTGTTTTCAAGTCGTTTTCCCTTTTCGATTTTCCATAATAGTGAAAACGCATTATCTTTCCTATTTTCGAAAACACGTTTTGGAAAACAAAGAAAAAAATGTACACAAAACTTAAAACGACCTTTTGGTCGTTTTGAGTGTTTTCAAGCCAAAAATTCAAAAATATTGAAAACGCGAAAAACAC